>JAPTHN010000040.1:2253182-2280465 GCA_026936325.1 Platynereis dumerilii
GCAGAATGCACAAATTTGAAACGGAAAATGGCCGAAAATGCCCCCATATGGGAGGTTTCTGTCAAAAATGCCCCTACCAGTGTGTAGATACTACTTAGGCGAACTCTCCTTAGCTTCCCCTAAATGTTTATTACTCATATAATTGTATAAACAAAGGAAATTAGTCAAATAACAGCCAGACATGATGTTTGATTATTTTGAGATTCTACTGTAAAGCAATTCTGTTTCATCGAAGTAACCCACCGCAGTTTTATTTTCCAATGTTTTAACATGGTGTGCAATTTCGTCAGGAGTGAGCACAACAGCAAACAAAGCAATTTTCATTAATTCCTCCATTTTCATCTTCTCATATTTTATCCCATTTATCAGCTTATCTCCCAAAACTTCACGAAAGTTCTCGTGCTTCTCTTCCAATTTCTTCCTCTTGCATTCCGCTTTGGCCCACTGGAAACAAGCTGAGAAAAATCTGGATTCCGAACAATCGTCACCCTTGTTCTCAAGGAAAACTTGCAGTACTTCTTGAGGGATATCCAAAAATTGTTCGGTATCTAATGCTTGGAGGGTGTTTTTCTTGAAGAAATCCAGGCACACCTTGAGGCTGTCTTTTGCGTCAAAGTGAAAGGCTTGGCTGGTGAAGAAGCAGACATTTGTTTCACTCAGTTTATCTCGGATGAATTCTGAGCATGAAAGTTCCAATTCACCAATCTCATATATTTTGGCGGCATGCATCAGTTCAAACACATTTGAATCTGTAACCCCACTATAATCAGAGTACAATGCCCTGAAAAAAAAGAAGAAATGTTAGTGTATATTGTACAAAAATTTACAATCAATCAATTTTGTTTTTATGATAATATTATTGTCATAGTCAATAAGCCTATAGATGCAATTTGTAAAATTAATAGTGAAGGAAAGAGCCCCTTTCTGGTAGACAAGCTTAGCAGGGGCACACACACTCTTAACGAAAAAGGATCTTGATGGTATATAAAGAACCCACATTCGTAAAATTCTGTTTAAGGTTCAACTGAATTTAAAAGCTTCAATACTGGTGCGAAGGCCTTATGAAGGAAAAGAGGGCGCCACCTAGGTACCAGGAGGTTGGGTTTTTGAGCAGAGTGAAAATCGTGAGTTAAATTTCTTAATTTTACTTGGTTTTATCTGTCTATTCACATTCTCTTGGTGCTGCTTTTTGTCCTCTTATATACCTCAGCTTTTTGTCCTCTTATATACCTCAGCCTATTGTTGAAGTAATTTGCTTCTATTTGCATTCTGAACAACACAGTTGAATTTTCTTTAAATTACCTAACAAATAGAGTCAATCTGAGATCGCCATATTGATTACACCTGTTTCTACCTGCTTGCAATACACAATGTCTTCAGCCAGCTTATAATTAGGTCAACTATTTAACAGCTAAGTAAGCACCGTTTTTCAGTCTATCTACATTGTCTGTATAACTAAAATAAATTCATCTCTGGCTTTCAGACATTACTTATATTTTTCCTTAACTTATTTATTGTCTATTTTTAGATTGGACTTCGTGATTTTCCTGGCTGGCCCATTAACTGTACTGCTGCAATTCCAGTCAACTCCAATCAACATCACTGGTCTGTAGGGCTTGAGAATCCAATACACAATCATCACTTCTCCAATTTCTCGTGTCAACAAAGGTAGTCATTATCAAACATTCTTTTATATCTCAACTTTACTAAATTTTGCTTTAACTTATCCTACTATTTGTCATTACTATCTCGACCTAAACATATCATTACTATCTCAACCTAATATAAAGTATTATAAATACACAGTCTTGACCATAACTAAGCATCTGAATAAAACTCTCCATTATTAAATTGCAAACTGCACAATTCTACTTTGAACATTGTTGAATCTAACTTCACTCATCCCTGTAACTTGAGAATCACAGCTTACTCTATAGTAAAGTACAACCTGCCTGTACTGCACGTTGTCTGTCTTTGCTATACTTATCACCAGCTTCCTTGGTACCTCCACCAGATTCGCCTACTTGGTCTCCACCTGTACTGTGGTAACCAACTGCGGATACTGTGTCACTGCCTGTACTGCAGCGACAACTTGTACGTTAATTCTCTGGCTTCCACCTGTACTGTGGCTGCCCCTGGCAACCTGCTTCATTTTCCTTGGTTTCTGCCTGTACTGCAGTTACTGCCTGTTAACACTGTATCCCTGCCTGTACTGCAGGGACCTCATTCAAAATTATTTTTTCTGGTTTTCACCTGTACTGTGATAGCCAGCCAGCAATACATGACCTTGCCTGTATTACATTGAATAATTAACCGCTCCTTTCTAGTCTCCACCTGTACTGTGGTGACTTCTTGTTCTGAAGGTTTTCACTGCCTGTATTGCAGTGACTACTCATATCCTTATTCTTCATCTTAACTGGCACGCTTTGCTACGGTTGTTCTCTACCTCAAAGAGAGTTTTAAGTACCTAAATTCCTGCTGTGGTCCCTGCTTGTATTGCAGCGACAACTAAAACTTACATGCATTGATACCCAGAACTACACTCTAATTTACCTTGTGTTCTTTCAGAAATGGCTGAAGGAGGAACTTGGGCAGACGAAATGGAGAAGAAAAACACTGCATTATCTCACTCTGAGTCGGATGATGACCCGAATAATAGCACAAGTGAATCCACAGCTCTCACTGAATTGTTCACAGACCCAAACAATGCACAAAACATCGATGCAAATGAGGTTAAAAGGAAAAGGGGAAGACCACGAAAAAGTGAAAATGCAGAAAATGCCCAGGCTAAGGACAAAGAAAAGGAAATTATTGCTAAAGACAAAGAAATTGCTACTTTAAGGAAAATGCTCACGGAAAAAGACGATGAGGTGGATAGACTCATAGGTGAACTCAAACGGAGCATGAAGAGAAAAGATGCAATTGACCAAGAGCTTGAAACTACGAGGGAAGTTAACAAAGAATTATTAGAAGAAATTTCAGAAAAGAACAAAGAATTAAAGACCGCGAGAGAGATGCTGAAGGACAGAGAGGCAGATTATTCTGAACTTCTAGATCAAATTGCCAACCAAAGTGACACATCCATCGCCAGCCCTAAACCTAAGGGATTATTGTTGTGTGACAAAATCACCAAAAGCAGTCTTCAGCACCTATCTGTGGAGATAGAATGGGATCACAAATTGCTACCGATCTCTGAGTTCGAGTCCTTGGACAGTGCTACCATAGACAGTTATGAATTGATTATGGTACTGACCGGTGTTGATGAAATTAATGACGGTACATTGGGAAATCAATGCTTCAAGACAGCAACCGTTGCTCTGGAAAGGTGGAGCAAACTCAGCCATGTAATTGTGATCAGCCTACCCCCATCAGTAGCAAACACACAAATCAATGTGTATAATTTAAAGTTGGAACAATTCCTGAAGGCTAACAATCTGGAAAGAATCCAGTTTATAGACTGGAATGCTAGACTAACTCCACGCAGTGAGCTACTCCACACAGATGGTATAAACATGTCGGACAAAGGGATTGAACTCATGTGTACAACGGTCAACAGAGATCTGGTAGTCCTGAGTATTAAATCTAAATGCATGCAGACGACTGGCCAGGCTTCCTCGACTGATACTGCCAATCTCAGCAAGCAGCCGACCAAATGCATTGCCGAAATCCCAAAAGGTCTTATTGGAAAGCTAATTGGACGAAATGGCCGTAATATCCGTAAGATCAGCGAGACTCACAATACTAAGATTGACATCGGTCAATGGGTGGTTCCGAAGCGGGATTCCAGAGAAGATGTTACTGAGGCGATAAGTGCACTACGAGGAAAATGCGATGTAACAGTGGACGGAGTTGTCGTCTCTGGCACGATTGGCAATGTGCACACTGCCCTTAAGGAGATTTACCATATCACCAGGAGCGATGAGCCTCCAGAGAAAAAGGCAAAATTTTGATGGTGCGGGCCACAGAGGCATTTGATGACGAACTTTTGGACTGATCGTGATTGTGTTAAACCTTCTGTTAATAAAATTTGTTGCAGCATTAACAGTGTCAAATTTTTTTCAGCTAAGGCCTCTGTGGCAGATGAATTAAGGGTTGAAAATAGCTTATTGTCTTGTAAATCTATACCTGAAGTTTCATTATGTCGCACCTCTTGGAGCCTGCCTCACAGATTCTTAGATGTGTGTGACCCAATGGTAAGGGCCACGTTAAGATCGGAGACTGAATTTGTGGACAAATGCTATGAGTCTTACAATAAAAATAACCATTGTAATTTCACCTCCTGGGAGTTGCCGTACAAATTTTTGGACAAGCCTGCTGTCTCGAGTAAAAAATGGGTCCCTGGTTCTATTCCAAGCAAAAATGACAGTTACTCTGCAAACAGACTTGTTGTTCATAACAGGTTCAATCCACTCAACACAGAGTCTGACTGTGCTTCTGTTCATGTAAACCCACAGGATGATAAATAGAAACTTTGTCTGTGGAATGCACGAAGTCTCAGACAAAAAACTCAGTTAGTCAATGACTTTTGGCATGAGAATGACCTGGATATCTTCTTGTTTGTTGAAAGTTGGTTAAAATCTGATGATATTGTCAAAATTGGTGAATTAGAAAGATCAGGTGAATGTCAGTATCTTCACTCACCACGAGAGGGCAGGCAAGGTGGAGGAGTTGGTTGTCTTGTGAAGTCTGGTTTGAAAGCAACAAAAATCCATGTATCTCTGAAAAATACTTTTGAACACATGGAAATTGAACTTGCGCACAATGGAAAGACATTGTCACTAGTACTGATTTATCGTTCAGAACCTTCCAGTAAAAACAATTATACAATGGAGGAGTTTTTCAACGAAATAACACAGCTCTTTGCTCACTACCAAACATATTCCAATGAGGTAATCATAGCAGGGGACTTCAATATCCATATGAACAAGGTCAATGACACGAAAGCCGTGCAGTTTGCTAGCATATTGAGTATGTTTGATCTCATTCAACATGTATCCTCTCCAACTCATGTTCATGGGAACATTTTGGACCTTATAATAACCAGAAAAAACTCTCTCATTGAGAAATGCACAGTCTCTGACCTGAACTCTGACCACAACTGTGTCCTGTTCTCACTTAATCTGAAAAGAAATCAATCTACTCAGAAAAAAATTAAACTGAGAGAAATGCGAAAAATAGATATATCTTCATTCAAAAATGACCTTAAAAAACTGTTTGAAAATGTAACAAAATTAAACAATTGCACAAATAACTTAGACAGACTAGTTGACCTATACATCTCATCCAATGATGTACTTGAGAAGCATGCCCCTCTCAAGCATAAAACCATAAGACTACGTAAACCCACTCCATGGACCAATTCTGACATCAAAGATCTAAAAACTGCAAAAAGGAAAGCTGAAAAGAAATGGAGATCCACGAAACTTAGGAGTGATTGGGAAATTTTTAAGTCTGTTAGAAATAAATTCAATTTAAAGCTCCATCACCTCAAAGAAGCTGACCTTAGATCTAAAATTGCTACAACAAAGGGAAATTCTAAAGCCATGTTCAAAATACTAAACTCAAGTCTTAATAGGAAGCAGGCCCTTCCACTACCAAAACACTCTGATCCGTTGGATTTAGCAAACCAATTCAATTCCTACTTTGACGATAAGATCAGGAAAATTAGGAACAAGTTATCATCACCCAACAGAACCTCCTTAGATTGGAACAAACAGTTCAAAGGCCCAAAACTTGATCAATTTGACAAACTATCTCAGCCGCAAGTGCTGCAGTTAATCAAAGAAATGCCTGTAAAACACTGCCCATTAGATCCCCTGCCCACATGGCTTCTGATGAAATGTATTGATGAATTTCTACCAATCATAACCAAAATAATAAATATTTCCCTTGAAACTGGTGAAATGCCTTCACGACTCAAGCATGCTTTAGTTAAACCACTCCTCAAGAAGGTAGGTCTTGAGCAGGAGTACAAGAACTACCGACCAGTATCCAACCTGACTTTCCTCGGGAAACTAATTGAAAGTGCTGTGATCAAACAATACATTAAACATCTTGAAACTAATAATCTTGACGACAAAAAACAATCCGCTTACAAAAAACACCATAGCACCGAAACTCTATTGACTAAAGTCCACAATGACATCATGGTTAACATGGGAAAAGGGGAAGTCACACTTCTAGTACTCCTAGATCTCTCTGCTGCCTTTGACACAATCGACCATGATATCCTAATACAAAGGCTTAAAGATCGAAATGGTATTGATGGTGCTGCCTTAAAGTGGTTCAAATCTTACCTATCTAGCAGGACCCAGGCAGTCCTAATAAATGACACTGAGTCAGCCAAATTAACACTTAATTATGGAGTCCCGCAAGGCTCTAAATTAGGACCAATTCTATTTAACTCGTATATCGCACCTGTCAGCGAATTGGCTTGTATGAACCAAGTAACTGACGAAAAATATGCAGATGACCAACAACTTATTCTGTCATTCAAACCTACTTTTATTGGAGAAGCTGATGCAAAGAAAAGAATGGAGAACTGCATTGCCAATATTCGAGATTTCCTGAACGATAATATGCTTTGTAACAATGGTGAAAAAACTGAACTCTTGATTTTGGGGTCTCGTCAACAACTGAATAAAATAACTGTCAATTCTATAAAGGTTGATAACGTTGACATCAAAGCAGTCACACATGTTCGGAATCTGGGGGTAATATTTGATACAAACATGTCTATGGAAAAACATGTCAATAAGATGTGCCAATCTGCCTACTTTAATCTGAGAAATATCTCACAAATTAGAAAAAGCCTAAATAAGGACACAACCAAAACAGTTGTTAATGCTTTGGTAACCCCCCACCTTGACTATGGAAACGCACTGCTTTACGGTATAAACAAAAACTTGGTGAACAAACTTCAGGTTGCGCAAAACTCGTCAGTAAGATTGATTGAAAGGCTTAAAAAGTATGATAATATAAGTGGATTTCGAAAAAATCTTCACTGGCTTCCCATCAATGCAAGATGCCAGTTTAAGATCCTAACAACAACATGGAAAGCTATTAATAATCAAGCACCTGATTATGTGAAATGTCTAGTAAAGGTAAAAGAGGAACATCGGCAGAACCTAAGAAGCAACAAACAATTACTGCTGGCTGTTCCCAGGAATTATGGAAATAATAAAACTAACAGGGCATTCTCCTACTCAGCACCAGAACTGTGGAACAAGCTACCTGTTGACATAAAAAATGCTGAGTCTCTTGATGCATTCAAAAGAAATCTCAAAACCCATCTTTTCAGATTATTTTATTAACATCACACAACTATATGCGCCGATGAGCAGTGTTACTGAAATTGGCGCTTTACAAATTCATATTATTATATTATTATAAGGAGCTCTATGCTCCCAACTTGAGAAAAAAAGAGTTCCATTGTGGGAGTTCAGTGCAGCTGCTGAGTGTTGTTTTTGTTTGCTATTGGAACCTTTTTAAAAGTTTAATAATGAGCTTTTTCATTTAGGGTTCCTTGGATATACCAGCTTATAGAACCCATAAAGGTTCCATATAAAACCTTTTGTTAAGAGTGAATGCTTGTATATTCATGTTGCCTCCTCGCAGTTTATCATTTTGCTTCAAAATACCACTTCTCGATTGTAGAGGAGAGCACACTCTAAAAAATGTCGGGACAAAATTGGTTTTTTAGATTCAAAATGGTTTTTTGAAAAACCAAATTTCAATGCAAAACCAACATGGATTTTTAAAAAAATCCATGTTGGTTTTTTGCATTGAAATTTGGTTTTTCAAACAACCATTTTGAATCTAAAAAAACAATTTTGTCTGAAATTTTTTAGAGTGCATGCATGAGCGACCATTGTGTGCCCTCTCTATTTCAGTTGTACAAAAGAGGAGTCAAGAGTAATTATCTGACTTCCCAGCTTTTTGCACAATTGCATATCATATGACGCAGGTTAAAAATATTAACTAAATTTATTATTTGTTAATTTTCAAATCAATATTTCTATTACATGTCGATTTTAATTAAAGGTGGCTATGTTTCCAGCGCCTAATAGGACACTGTGAGTGTCTCCTGATCATAGATTTCTAATAAGCATATCTATTTCATTATGATAAATTTCGCTCGCTCAATTATCGAACTTATTTTGGCATCAATCAAAATTTCTAGATCATTTCGACCAAACAAGGAGAGCAGTGACAGTGCTGTGCATGTGCACCAGAAGGAAAGGAAAGTGATCTGATTTTAACCGTTCAATGATTAATAACACTAAAACAAACATGTTAGTGTTTTAATTATGGATTTCACATGTGTTTGAAGGCCTTCAGAAAGAAGATGTCAGATTTCTGCAGTGATTTTGAAGAAGTAGGATGTGTCAGATTTTTGCACTAAATTTTAGAAAGCATGATGTAAGTGTTGTTTACAGTGAAATTTTAATCATGATATGAAGAGCTTATGCTGTGAAGTTTATGAAGCAGAAAACAGACATATTGGAGTGAATTTTAAGGGTTATGCAAAAGAAGCATGATGTACATTTAGCACAATGTCTGATTTTTGCAGAACATTTTAAGAAGTATGATGTGTAAAATTATTGCAATGGATTTCATTTCAATAAGTCATGGCTTTTAGTCAATTTCCACCTATATCAGCTCGCCCTGCCTTGAAGATAACTGTCTGATCAATTGTAACTAAATTATTAAGCATTTCATTTGGTTATCACTCATCGCTTTTTGACGAAAATCTCATTTTACTGCAGAAGCATATATTCCCTACACTGCATTCTGTCAGAAATCACCCAACACTTATGCATACTAACTTGAGAATAGCCTGGAAGGTGTGGGGAGCGACATCATCCACTTTCACCTGAGGACTCTTGGCCACCATTTCCTTCAGACGAGTTTCGCAAGAACTGAGGATGAGCTTGTGGCACTTGAACTGCTGGCCTTGGACATCAAATACAACGTCCGTCATGTACTCATCATCCAACATCGTCAGGAGACGCTTGCTGAGGCTCACCACCATCTTGAATGCTCTGAAACATGAAGATCTTACACATGACAAACCTCTGCCTTAATGTCTTTGGATATGAATGATGTAAATAAAGGAGTAGGTAAGTGGGAAACTATTGGTCAACTTTTAAAGAAATATTTGATTGCTGTGCCTTATAGCAAATTCAGCAAGTATGAGTTTCTCAAATATGAAAGAAAAAAGTAGCAAAGGTAGTTTTTATGTGCTTGGTTGAGAAACTCAATTACATGACACGAAACTCATTTACATGGCATAAAATCATACTAACATTGCAACTGACGTTTCCGGAAATGGCAATGACTGCCCGCATTTACCAGTTAATCAAAAATTACCTAAAAATATCCAAATTGTCCCATGAAAATGCATTTCAGAATTGCTGAAATTTGTCCTGTTTTATATTAGTAATTCTAGATCAAAGATGAGTATTAAAAAAAACCTCAAACTTTCTTAACATCCCTCGTACACTGACAATAACAACCATTCAGGAAGATTCAGTTCTAAGTCAAAGACAACAGAGACAGCTCTTAAGTAAGAGGAATGAAATAATGCACTAGCAACATACATAAACGTAGAACCAAAATATATAGTCACTTCTATAGTCATGACTAAAATCAGGAATGGTAATTTTTTGATCACCAACAAATGTGCTTAATTATCTCCTTAAATGAAGTGCCTTTGAATAGCTCTTTTTTTACCGTGTGCATAATTATGATCAACCACGGGTGGCTGTTTTGTAGCGGAGCTGTCGCATTTTTGCCCTGAAATTTTAACATATTACGTATGTTACCAGGACTTGCCATGACATTGGATAGGATTTGCTCTGATATTGCTATTCACTCTGACAGCAGGAGGGGGTTTGGCGGTAGGATCCCTGAACCCCGTGAAATATGCCAGGAGGTGATCAGGCCCCACATGAAATATGCTTATGGAAAGGCCTATACATGTCAAGGACCAACATTTCGTTGGTCTCGACTGCATAATATTATATTCGAACTTACGCCTACAAGATAACTTATCACTGCTCTTTCCCCCTTTTCAAAAAATGTTAGAGATAAGTTCATTGAACTTTGTTTTGTTCAAAGATTTAGCGCCACCTCGGGGTGTGTAAATTAGGTGGATAGTGGTGCCACTCGGTGGATCATGTATGAATTTTTTATGATATTATTTATAATATCAACAGACAAGTATGGAGTACCACTTTCTACGATCTGATCAGCTCAGAAAACAATGAAAATCACGTGACTAATTGAGAAAAAGATGTACATCCAATCAGCAACACCTAAGGTCATAATGTGACCTGGGAAACCAGATTGATCCAACCACAATCTCAATGAAATAGCCCAAAGGGTATACATTTTACCACATTATTTATGAATGTACATGTTAGAAAATAATCACTATATTGCAAATATATGCCGGTGAACAGAGACGAGGGTGTAGCATGTATTCTGGACATTTACCAGCCTCAGATTATGGTCTAAGATAAGATCTGAGTTAGAGGGACAATTTCAATATTTGTTAAAAGGAAACATAAAAGAACTCAACTTACCTTCTTCTTCTTGTCTAGGCACAAATTGTCAAATTTTGAACAAATAAGAAATGTCCTGATTTTACTAGAGATAATTAAGGCTCATCACTGATAAGTTGATAACATTCTTTATCTAGGCCACAAGCTATCAGTGTTTTTTTTCTGAGCCTTGGCTTCTTCAAAGGAGGATTTCATTGTTTTGCTTCTTGTATTCTTGTGTAATACAGAGTTTTCTCCAGGTGATTTTGACTTTTAATTATGTGCTGTAAGTAAAGGTTATTCACCGTGGGAGAGGGAATATATGTAATTTATCACCAAATGGCTTTAGCCCGAGGTGTCATGAAGATATAGTACCGATCCCAAGGTGAATGACCAGCTTCCACCATAAGACAAAAACTCAAACAGTCAAACATGAGCCGATAAGTGGATAATAAAGAATATGGAAAGGATCGCCCTGAAATACTGGCATGTGATCGGCCAACAGAGGTGTCGAATGGGAAAATGAGCTATTACAATGTATCAATGTAGTCTACAAAATGAGAGAAGACCCAAAAAGAGTTGACAGCAATCTTATTAAAAACTGACATTTCTGTTTCACGTAGTTAAGCATTGATTGATTTCTCATTCAGAAAACTTGGTTCCAAAACAAATGATGTGGGCTTATGTGAAATAGAAACCCCAAATGTCCTTTCTAAGATGCAAAATGGTTGTAACAAGGCAAAGTATCTGCCTACATAAATACATATAGATGAATCATTCTGATGGTTACTTGCCAATAATGCTATACCAGTAGGGGAGACTGGGTAAGTAATGCCACAACGTAAGTTGTGCCAGCCAATGTTGGGGTGAAATGAAGAACCAAGTAATTACCCCTATATGTACTGCCAACATCAGTATGCACCATGAACATTTTGTTGTAAAAGGCTTTCACAATTATTTAGTCTTTATAATCAGTGCAAGTAAAAATGTATTGTTTCATACATAGATATGAGGTGGTAATTTTAAAATTTCTTGTTAAAAAAATTAAATACAGACACAATGATGATACCTCTATCACAACTAGATTACTAGATATTGGCTTTTTTATGTTTCAATTGTGCATAATGGCGACCATATTGGATTTCACCAATTAATATCTGGCTTAGACAATTTGTGATAGCATAAATGAATTCCTTGGTGACAAAAACATAGGTATAGACACAAAAATTAATTTTCCATCTCAATTAGTTCACAATATATGTGCAATTTTTTGCTCCAAAAGAGCAATAGTGACCATTTTGAATTTAACTGTTTTTCTACCCATAGCAGTGTGCAGAAATTGGTAAACTTTTTGTTCTGGATTATGCTAAGATCTCATGGCACGTTACGGAGAACTTTAGGCGTTGGCGGGATGGTATTTCCTGGAAATTTGGATGAATCTGGGTGATCCGCCGTCGACTTTTCACATCCCCCAGGGGTAGTTTTTGTTCCCCTTAAGGGTTCCTAGAAATTGAAAAACTGCGCCGTGGATGTCAAAAAAGATTCAACTGGTTCAAACTTTTTTTTCATGACGGCGGAACAGAGCCCAAAATTTTCTTGATTTTTGGATGTCCGGCGGGGATTTTTTCAGTGAGAACGTCTCAAAAACATCTCCGGCGGGATATTAGGACATCCCCTGCCCCTGAGGGGACCTCTCCTGCTCCTGCGGGGACCTGTCCTGCCCCTGGGCGACATTTGCAGCCTCGCCGGCAGTTTTTGACATCCCGCCGACGGTCTTTTGACATCCCGCCGACGATCTTTGACATCCCACAGGCATTTAGAACTTGCCCCCCAGGCATTTAGATCTTACCCACAGGGATATGATGTTATCCGGCCGATTTACAATCTTATCCCGCCGTGATATGCTTTTAATTAATTATATAATAGTTTTATAAACATTGTATGTCGCTGGGATGGTCATTTTTTTTCCTAAAATTAAACTGAAGCTACCCCTCAGTGGTAAAAAAGTTCTCCGTAACCTGCTGTGAGATCTTAGCATTACTGACACACCTACCAACTTAAATCCACTGAAAAACTAAATAAAGCAATTTTTCTGAATCATAATTGGGTAATTTTTGAGCTAAAATTACTAGACTATGTCTGTCTGTCAGTCTTCTTTCATACGTACCACCCTGTCCACCCTCCAAACAAAAAATTAATCCAGTCTTTGAATTTTTTACTTTAAATGGGTGATATTATGTAGTGTTTGTCCTATCAGTCATTTACAATAAAGAAAAGAAAAAGATTCCATCTGAAAAAACAGGTAATATTCAAGGTTGCCAATGAACTCAGTGCAACTCACCTTACCACCGGGCAAGTTGTTCCACTTGAACTGCTTTTTACCTTCAGCGAAGGAAGTTCGAAGAAGGTATTGTTATCACTTTCGTCAAAAGTTGTCTGTCCGCCGGGCGGGCGTCCGGGCGGTCGGGCGTTCGGGTGGATAGATAGTTTCCGGGCCAGTACTCAGCCCCTATTGAATGTACATGGATGAAATTTGGTACACATGTAGCCTGTATGGTCTAGTTGTGCCTTTAATGGTCTGATTGATGGAACTTTTGTAATTTTTGAAATATTGAGAAAAATAGTGAACATTTTTTTTTTTTTCCGGGCTAGGACTCAGCCCGTATTGCATGCACATGGATAAAATTTGGTACACATGTAGCCTGTATGGTCTAGTTATGCCTTTTGATGGTCTCATGGATGGACATTTTGTACTTTTTGAAATATTGACAAAAATATTAAAAACATTTTTTTTTTTTTTTCTGGCCTAGGACTCAGCCCCTGTTACATGTACATGGATCAAATTTTTCACACATGTAGCCTATATGGTCTAGTTGTGCCTTTTCATGTTCTGATTGATTGATATTCTATACTTTTTGAAATATTGAGAAAAATAATTTTTTTTTTTTTTTTTTGGGCCAAAACTTGGTCACAATTGCAGGTACGTGGATGAAATTTGTTACACATGTCACTTATATGATAAATTTGTGTCTTTTGTGAGTGTGATTCATGGATATTCTATACATCTTGAAATATTGACAAAAATATTAAAATTATTAATTTTTGTTTCCAGGCCAAAACTTGACCATCATTGTATGTCCATAGATGAAAGTTTATATACATTCCCTATAATTTTAGTGCCCTTTCCTGGTCTGCTTCATAGTTACTCTTAATGCTTTTTGAAACATTCTGACCCATACCTTACAACTTATTCCTTGTTTATACATGAAACTGGTCCATATTGTGCGTACATTGGTCTAGTAAGGTCTTTCCATCGTTCCACATACCCTGGCATGCAGGCGGGCATATGGCAGGGCATATAGATAATTTCAGACCAAGATCAGGCCACTATTGCAAATATTACATGCAATGTGGTTCTTATCACTTTTATGGCGTAATGGTGTCCTTTTAAAACGTTTTTTTTTTCGCTGAAGGTTTGCTGCTACGCAGCCTATGTTTTATAATGCCCACCATCACCTTCCAAATGGAACGATTGTTCTGAAACTTGTTTAACTTTTACTTGTAGGGTTATAATTCTGACCACTATTTTGATTTACTCAAATCGTTGAGACATTACATGAAATATATTAAATTTCCAGTGATTTGAGCAAGCTATTTATGACTGATTTATGTTGTATGAAATTTCTCTGCGATTTTGGCAAATTACTGTAGTTTCTACTATCCAGGATTTTCACCAAAGCTGACAAGACTGATATCAGGCATCCGGTTACACAAATATACACCTAGGGAATAGCATAATTCAATGACGTCTACAGTACTGAGCTGTGAGATGAAATTGTATTTACACCTCAGATATTCCAGCATTATCTGATCAGCTCCCTGTTTAGTGTTATGGCTTTAGTATTGTGATTGATGGTGACAGGTTGACAAGGTTTCCTCCCCAACGAATGAGAATAACCTGTGCCAGCCTTTGTGACACCCGGTGTAATACTCGTAACGATAGAGCATGCTTTCTTAGTGGTTAGGCAGGTGGTATCGGATTCTTCAATAGGATATCAGTACAGTATAATCAGAATGTCAGTGGAATGTGTTACGTTTATTCTCGTTTTCTTCTGTACATAGTTTTGAAGTACTTCTAAAGAGCATTGACAGGACTTGTAAACCAAAGCTATACAGCAGAAAAAATAATACATTTAATTATTTGATATTACAGAGTTCCTCAACCAGGTTAGTGATCAGGATATCTGACTGACAAGTCATTTACCCTCCATATATCAATATAATATTATATGCTTTAGATTTTGCACATGGAATAATGATGCCCTCTCCTAAGAAATTGTCGACATAGATTGCTTTCCCATCAAGGACTCTTACAAAATAAATTATTTATGGAGGACAATGACAAATGCTTACAGAAAAAGAAAAGCACTTGAATGTTTCTTGTGAGGTCATATCCCTTTCCCTGCAGGGGCACCCCATGATCTATTATACACATTATCTTTTATGAAGCAGGTGCCCAGCTGGCTGAAAGACTGTCAGCTAGAATTTTCCCAGCTGGCAAAGTTGTCAGCTGGGAGTCAATTCTTGGCATTCTACCAATAGTGAATGAAATTTGCAGTCAGGTAATGAGAAAGCAGTTGAGAGGGCTGGCTGGAAAAAAAAGATTCATACATATAAGCTGGCTGGGAGGTACTGAATGACGCCTGGATTGGCTTGCAACCCAGCTGGCAGCACAACAGATATTTTCTCCCAATTGCATAAAAATATTAATCTACATGTCATAAAAGATGTGCAACCAAGACCAGACACTGACATATGGGACTTATAATACACACTAGTAAAAGTCACATGAAAAATTTTGGCCCATTCTATAAATACTTACCTTTACCAGAATTCACTTGAAGATTATAATGTAAATCCCCATTGGCGAACTTGCAAATCCTGAAGATATTGCAAGAGTCAATGAAGGAATACAATCACGTAGATATTTTTTCCTCAATCCATAGTTTCTTATTAAGTTTAGGGAGGGCAATTCAAATCTGGCATCAGCTATTTTATAGCAGGTCTTCCTAATGAGCTAGGAAGTGTTGAATTTCCTAAAATTCTGCTATTTTATGCAGATTTTCACAAATTTGGCAGCTTCTGGCAGCTTGGCAAATGGGGTCACACAAAAAATAACACCAGATTTGAATTGCCCTCTCAAAACTTACTCCCGGAACAGTGGATTGAGAAAAAAATATTGATTTCTTCATTGGTTTTTAAAATATCTTGAGAATTTGCATGTTAGCCAATAGGGAATTATATTATAAACTTCAAGTGAATTCTGGCAAAGGTAAGTATTTATAGAATGGGCCAAAATTTTTCATGTGATTTTTACTATATAAACTGCAATACCAGACCAAGGTCAAGCAGGATCGGAAAATATTGGGGGCACCTAAAGCACCCTAATACACACTGTCATGAGGTGCCCCTTTCCCTGCCATGTTATTCTTTATGACTCTTTTAAAGCAGTTTGTTAGGTCATATCAATATCCTATACTTGCAATGCCAGACCACATGGAAAAGTAATTCAAGGTGTCACACAACTCATCATCAGGTCACAACCAACTAATGACACATCGACAGTTTATTTCAATGTGTTTGATTGGACTTCTTGTGAGGTCAGTGATGGCCTAAAACAGCTGTATGTAAGTACTTGTCACTTGTTGACTGTAACTTCAAGTGAAATATCGTATTTGTGAGGCCATCTTAGCTGTAGTGTGGAGCAGATGCATAAATATACTACATTCATACCAGTCTGCACTCTAAAAAAGTTCAGACAAAATTGGTTTTTTAGATTCAAAATGGTTTTTTGAAAAACCAAATTTCAATGCAAAAAACCAACATGGATTTTTTTTAAAAACCCTAGGTTTTTAGGAGTGTGGATAGCATGGACCTGTTTTGAATAAATTATTTATCATGGCTATGCTTTTGACCAAACTTCTCACCAATATGATCACCAACCGATCCAGTTGCAAAAAAAGAAGTGAGAGCAAGAAGCGGCTAATATCTGAAGACACCAAAGGAGAACACCACTTACAGTATGTCTGATGAAATTACGCAAGTCGCATATTTCAGAGTAGTATGCAAACTTTTGAGCCTAACATCAAATCCTTTTCACATAACAACTGGATAGGGCTAGGAAATCTTCCATATAATTTTCATAAAGATTCATTGAGGCAAAATTAAGTTATGCCACATTTTCAAATATCTTGGTGTCTGACGAAATTACGCAAAATCCACATGTTATGTGGAAGTGCCCTGAAAACGTCAAATTTTCAAATTATTTTACGTCATCATGAGCGTTCTATCATTTGTCAACAAATCATATCAAAAAAGTTTGCTTATTTCGTGCCCATGTCAAGTAATATGTATTAATTGTCTCCATTGGAATAACATTGATTTTGCATAAATTTGTCAAGTTTATGCTCCCCAAAACTTCAAAATGGTTCCGATCTTTAAAAACATGCTTTTAGTGGTTACTTTATACTATCTATTTAGCTCATAGCAAAGGAAACTGAAGTAACATCTCTACCTTTAAAACAACATGTAATCAAAAATTCTTTTTATGACTTGCCATTGGAATAGCACTGTGATGAGGATGCGGAGTTCAGAATTATATAGTTTGTCAATTCCAAAGACACAACTGATCCGTCAGTTTCGCTGCAATAAATAGATGGAAAAAGGTAACTTTTAAGGGTATTTTGATGACGATCAGTCCATTTTGAGATTTTCGGGAGCATGAATTTGAAATAATTACGCAAATTCAATGTTATTCCAATGGAGACAATTAATACATATTGCTTGACACGGGCAGCAGATAAGCAAACTTTTTTGACATGATTAGTTGACAAATGATAGAACACTAATGACTGAAGCAAAATAATATGAAAATTTAACCTTTTCAAGGCGCTTCCAAATATTATGTAGATTTTGCGTAATTTCGTCAGACACCAAGATATTTGAAAATATGGCATAACTTAATTTTGCCTCAATGAATCTTAATGAAAATTACATGGAAGATTTCCTAGCCCTATCCAGTCGTTATGTGAAAAGGATATGATGTTGGGCTCAAAAGTTGTCATACTACTCTGAAATATGCGACTTGCGTAATTTCATCAGACATACTGTAGATGAAGCAATGGATAAAACATATCTTTCCCAGGCAGAATGACAGTCAGCGTTTTAGGTCAATAGGACAAGGCTGTTTTTGGAAGATATGAGAGTCAACTTGTGATGGATGAAACTCGTCATGACAGACACATTTGTTATAGGAGAAGGTTTATGAGTTGTATATTTAATGAAGCAATATCCCTTATGATTACCTATCAACGCAATAGCATAATGTCCTAAAAGTTGGATGCTTTGGTAGTTTTCCAAAATCCGAATGTTAGAGAAACGGATGAAGGTGCAAGTTACTTGGTGGGACTGTTATTGATAGATTGGTTATATTCCAATTTGCTATGAGCATTGCAATTAGAAAGTCCAAAATTAGTTAAATTGTACGCCAAAATAAAACAGTACCTACACATCTTTTTGAATAAGGAAATACATGTATATTAAAATTTACAACATCCAGCCGGGTACCTACTCATAAAGGTCCTTGAAAATACATTGTAAGGCCAATATAACCAACATAGCTGACTTAAGGTCAAAACCTGGTCTTAAGAATTTTGCTTAATAAAAATTGCTAGAGTTTTTCACTGAAATGGACCCTACAATTTTAATTTGGAGTTACTTAGTCCCGGTCAAGGGCTTAGACCTAGCTTAACTCTGTTGGTGAAATTGCACCCTCTAGGGATCCCGACCTAAGGTTCAAACTGATGCAGGCAAATAATTAAGACCTCCAGTGAAGTAGGGTTTTACCATAAGCAATAATCCACTTAATAACTGCCTATGGTGTTACAATCAGAAAAATTAACTCCATCCATGCTGCTCAATAATATTATTCTCTCTCTATTTTGTTTACTTTTTTCCCGATTTTGTAGTGTAATCTATGTATGTTTAAACTAATCGAATTTCATCGAAAGACAATTTCCATTTTGTAAGAACTGTCATATGCATAAAATAAGATTGAAACTGTGGCAGTCTCATTTTGTTTTCAAACCTCAAACAGAAAAGGTATTACAGAAGCACAGTAAATGCTGTTATCTATTAGAATCTGGCATTGCCTGTGATGCCTGTTGTCTTTGATTTCTGACTTAGCTTATTCCGCCTGATTTGCTATAATTCCACATTAACGCCATTCTGTCCATTAGCATCATGAAAGCAACAAGGGGCTTTTCATTTTTTCATAGATAGAATATTCATTGAGATATTCGAAAGGCTTCACTGTAGGAGATCAGCTTGCTCATCAAAGTGCTTTTATAGAGTTTTCCAGCTCAACTAGACCATAGGCCTTAGCCGACATATATATTTTTCAGTAAAAGGAAACAAGGTTGCTTACTCCTCACTTTGTCTGAGTCTTCTAGGAGCCCAGCACAACCTCAGACTGACCTGACCCAATTCTCTGAGCTTCTCTAATTCGCTGGGAAGGTTGAGATAATGACATCAAAGGGTTGCACCAAAATGACAATGTTTTTGTATTAACGTGATTGAGTGCTGTTTTGGTATTAATGTTTGCAGTTAAGGGGATTAGTATGCATTCATCCACAAACAAGCTCCAGTAAATCTTAGAATTAGAGGTTGCCAATTTACACATTGTGGTCACTCACACAATTGTGGTAATGAAAAGACGTAGGATTTCGCACAAAAAGATAATAAAAAATGGAGCCAACTAAATTTTAACCAGATAACAGCATGCCCTTAAAATTAAGTCCAAGAGAAACCCTTCAAAGCCTTTAGAGTCAAAGGTGACCTTGGGCTTCTGATAAGAACACAGAGAAAAATTAGTGTTTGGTTACTGCTACACCTTGTCAATATTCAGTTACATGTAGGTATTATCTCCTATCACAAACCCAAACAATAACTGTGAAAGGCTAACACCAGTGACCAGACTATCCTGGTTAGTACGTAACATCCATGCAGGTAGAGCAAATTATAGCCCTCATCATATTTAACCAAGATCCAAGTTGCTGAAGTGTTACGTCATGAAGACTTGAGGCTCAATTCCAGTTACATGGAAAAATTTTAAAAAGTATTACTTTTGAAAAATTGTTGCCTGTAATTACTGGAATTGTTTGTCAATATTTGTAAAGTATTGCAGTTATTTAGAAAATCTAGTAAGAAATCTACTTATACATATTGATTTTTCAGTTTAGCATTGACAAGGTCACCTCCATTGAGGACGTACTGATTTGCATAACGTCAAATGAATCTACAAGCAAATTTTAACGTCTGCAGAATGACAAAACATTGATCTGAAAAACAGTTTAAGTCAAGATGACCTTAAGACTTCTTTTATCTGTACAAAAAGAATCAAAATCACGTAAACAGGCACGGTGTCTTTTTCAAGTTACGTTAAGGAATAAAGGATCATTAAAAAAAATCATGGAGAAGATTGATCAACATCATCAATAATAATATTGAATTGTTTTTCCTCAACCTGTTTGCTGAGGTCAGACTTGACATAATTGTGATGGATCACATGGATTGCACGTTGTGCTCAAAGTGATAGGCTATTTCTAATTTTAGTGTAAGGGTGATCATATTTTTCCTGAACGAAATCCAAAATATTTTGGCTGCTACAGGTCAATAGTTTGATCGCAAAATAGCGATTTTTTGCCGACCCAATTCTGAAAGGAGGCCCTATGATGTCACCGAACTTACCCAAAGGTCTCCGTTTATAGGTATTATATATACATGCATAAAAAAAACTATGCTCGAACTACATGAAGTAATATATGAAATGTCTTCCAGAGTATTCCAGTCCCAATGTATCCATATTCAAGTAATATATATTCTTCTTAACATACTCCAATTATATCTGCATCTTTGGTTGCTCTTATAGCCTATAGGTGGCATCTGTCCACAAATGATCTGATTCAAATGAGATGCTCTGGTAGTTCATCATTCTCTGGGTCAAGGGGTTTGCGACAGGGGAGTTCCTTGTGCCCAACATTTCCTTAATGGACTGTTAGAACAGCTACAACAAATGCCCTATGGTTTTGGAGCCTTTAATGACCATAAATCTATCTGCCTGAGAAGGCACTGACATCCCATCTGCTGTCCACTTTCTTTCGTTGTTCAGTTATCATTTATGTAAATGATTGCTTTCCAGTGGTTGATTCAGATTTAGAGAATTTGGAAACATTTGTCAAACACCACCGTTGTCTCAAGTCCGAATTCATGAGGTGGAGCCTAATGGAGGAAATTTATTATTTCTTAGAATGATCAGAATCATAATATTTCTCATGCAGAAGCAACAGAAAAACTAAGCTTAATATCAGTTCTTACAAAGGCTTTCTTTGTCAGGCTAACATCTTACCACAATGTTCACTGAATCCATGTGTGGAGGGTTGGTCTGGTTGTAGAGTCCTAGGCTGCCAATTGCTGGGTCCAGGGTTTGAATCCAGCTATTGCCAGGTCACCTGGGCCTACGTTGATTGGATGTTTCAGTCATCTTTTGCCTCATTGCCATGTTCTCCCCATGTCCGAATTAGCTTCCTCCTTGAATAAAAAAAATAGGTCTGTTCCATCACCTGGTGTGGGTGACAACCTTTTGTTAACCCAAGGGCAGTGCCATGACAACTTCCAAGTTCCATAATTGACATGCAATTTGAATATGTTCCTGACTGAGCTTAAATTAATGTTTATTATAATGTTTATTATATGTGCTTTTATATGTCTGATGTTGTCAGAGATCATTTAATCCATCAATCAAAATATACATTAAGTTGAATTGTAATCCAGAATGTTGCAAATGGTATTTTTGGCTCAGTTGTGCAAATTTGTGTTGCCAACGTGTCACTGAAAAGAAAAACACCTACTTCAGACATGAGTAGACTAAAAATATATCGGTTTACGAACAAAATGATGTTATAAAGCAATAAACAAAGGCTTTTGTCGAGAATCCATAAACAATTATTTGGCAGAAAGTTCAGATATTTCAGAAAGCGTTTATTCAATTCTAAATCTGAAATCAACATTTCATAGAACTTTCAAAATAAATCACTCTTCACTGGTTGGTAACAATAGACTCACGAATTTTCTCAATGAACTTGTATAATCAACTGAAGGACATGTGACATTAATGATTTGTGCACACTTCAAACGTATTAAGAGAGGAAATGAGTTGCGAATGGAGAACTCAGAATACAATGTGCACTAATTTGCAATCAGCTCCGAAATAATTGAATGAAACAAGCTGCGTGTTTGGTTTCAGAACTGTGTTTCTGTAATCAATGAATTCACTAATGATCGTGCTTTTCATAGAGCTGGTTTACTTCTACTTGTTAGACATGGACAAATTTTGTAAGATGCATGATCCATTAGATCACCAGTATCCAAAAATGATAATTTCTTGCCCTGTTTGGTAAATCTTTTCTGGGAAGTCTTGAAATAAATAATTTTTGTTGCTGGTATTTCTCATCATGGTTTTGTTTGATTTAGAAACAAATATTTTAGACACTGATTTGTATGATCAAAACAAATAATTAGTCACTGTTACACTCCGTAGAGAATCGCAAGCCTCTGATTATTTCATAGTTGCTACCCTTAAGAAAATTTGTGAGTCTATTTTTACCAACCAATGAAGAGTGATTTATTTTGAAAGTTCTATGAAATGTTGATTTCAGATTTAAAATTGAATAAAAGCTTTCTGAAATATCTGAACTTCCTGCCAAATAATTTTTGATGGATTCACGACAAAAGTCTTTGTGTATTGCATTATAACATAATTTTGTTCGTAAACTGATATATTTTTAGTCTACCTTGTCTGAAGTTGGTGTTTTTCTTTTCAGTGACATGTTGGCAACACAAATTTGCACAACTGAGTCAAAAACACCATGTGCAACATTCTGGATTACAATTCAACTTAATGTATATTTTGATTGATGGATAGATTGATTTATGACAACATCAGACATATAAAGGCACATATGGTTGGTAACAATAGACTCACAAATTTTCTTAATGAACGTGTATAATTAACTGAAGGACATGTGACATTAATGATTTGTGTGCACTTCAAACGTATTAAGAGAGGAAATGAGTTGCGAATGGAGAACTCAGAATACAATGTGCACTAATTTGCAATCAGCTCTGAAATAATTGAATGAAACAAGCTGCGTGTTTGGTTTCAGAACTGTGTTTCTGTAATCAATGAATTCACTAATGATCGTGCTTTTCATAGAGCTGGTTTACTTCTACTTGTTAGACATGGACAAATTTTGTAAGATGCATGATCCATTAGATCACCAGTATCCAAAAATGATAATTTCTTGCCCTGTTTGGTAAATCTTTTCTGGGAAGTCTTGAAATAAATAATTTTTGTTGCTGGTATTTCTCATCATGGTTTTGTTTGATTCAGAAACAAATATTTTAGACACTGATTGATATGATCAAAACAAATAATTAGTCACTGTTACACTCCGTAGAGAATCGAAAGCCTCCGATTATTTTATGGTAGCTACCCTTAGGGAATTCTTCTTATTCTATTCCTAGAGCAGGGCCCTTTTTTGCATAAGAAAAAAAAAACAACAAACACACAAAAAAGGTAACTTCCTATCTTGTATTTGTGTCATACATGCACCACAGAATTCACCTTATATCCTATGTATAATGTCAGGTTGATTCAGACTACATCCCAGGGATTTTCATTGGATTTTCGTTGATCATGAAGTTATGGCATTGGAAGGTCCTTGGTCATGAGCTAGCTGAGATTGCTGGCAGTGAACAGCCCCTCCGAGGTGCAACCTCATACCAATATGAGACAGTGCAATTAATCTTCAACTTCATTTAAGTGCATTTTTCACATATTCTACTTTCAGGCGATATCACATGGGCGTTTGTGTCTGCCAGGCTCAATATTTATGCAATGAAAAATACACCTGAACAAAGAAAGAATTGCTTGCATACATATTTTTTAATAATGTTTACAGTAAAGTATGCATGTTCTCAGTTTAGGATACAAGATATTATCATATATACCTGAGAGTATTTTATCTTGTTCTGCCATTGTATATTGCCAGTTTGGCAGAGGCTATTCCTAGATCAGATCTCAGAAGTCATGTTTTCATTTATTGTTACGTATAGTAATGGGATATAATGTTCTAAATCTTTCTGTACCAGTTATTCAGTTTTTCTTGTTGGGTTCTTTTTGAATCGTTAAACCTTGCTTTATATATAGTTGTCCCTCCGTTATAAGACCCCCTGTTGTAAGGCCGCCTTGCCTTATGTGACCGCCTTCCTCTCGCACTAAGTAGTATTTTTAGTGAATTTTGCACCCTAACGAGAGACCCTTCCCCCACGAGAGACCACTTCATGACCGCAGAAGGGGCAGTCTTATAACACAGGGACCACTGTATTGGTGCTTTGCAGCTACTCTAACCTCCTCCAATACTACTAAATCATCTGTGTCTGAGGTAGGGAGGGTATCTATCTGTATCTATACGTACACTCCTGGACACAAGTTCTGTCGCCAACACATGTCACAGACACAATTGTCAATTATTTTGAATTTTGTTAAACCAATTTTAATGGGACATGACTTAAATGAAAGTGAAGCTAATTACTTTTACAACTTGCTTAAATTGTGAAATAGAGTTTTGCCTTTGTTTGAATTTTCCACAAATTAATGTCAAAAGTATGCCCGAAATGTGCTTGGAAAAAAGTCGTTTTGCACGCAGGAAGTAATGCTGAAAAAATGTCTAAATTATTCGTGTAACTGCTAAAATTACACAAAAATGTCAGGTCATTTAGTTGATGTAGCAGGATGAAAAGACTCTGTTTGTTCAACTTTATGATCCTATCCACAAGGACAAGTGGGAGTTATCAACATGATACCAATAAAAATCAATGATAGTGATGGATAATGTAGACCAATACCTTCTATATATATCAACTCTATTCGGAATTGTCGCATCCTTGAATGCACAAAGCAGCTCATGAATGCAAAACTTTTGTATGACATAGTAATCTACCCATTATATAATAAAGTACCCAAGCAGATCAAGGACCATTACCAAAAGACATTTTGTTTTCACACACAAATTTGAAGGGGGGGAAATCCTGTTCACAACTATTTAAAACAAATTTTCAGCATAACATCTTGCGTGCGACAAATTTTTGTCCAAGAACATTTGTGATAGAATCTTATTATTAACTTGTAGAATATTCAGACTGAGATGAAACTTTATTTTTGCAATTTAAGCAAGGCACAGAGACATTACCTTTCATTAAAGCCATATGTAGTAGTGTCAATAACATTTGTGAACGAAATTGCATGACTTATGTCCACACATTCGCTGATTGATCTGACACTTTCAGGAAGGGGGCAACGCAACAACTTTTTTTTCAGCCATTTCACCGAGTGGTGAAAAATTTCGGAAGCCTGATAATTTTCTTGTTTTTACACACCAAATTTACTTCGGGGTTTTAAAAACAAACACATATTAAAGGAAATCTAAATCTATTTTCAAAACTTTGTACAAAATAATGGGAAAACGACATTTGGGGATATATTTTCTGAAAATGACAATTGAGGCTTTATCAACTTAAACACAGATTTCGTTTGAAAGTACTTTAATTTCGTGGAATTTCTTATCTGCTTACTTGTAAACGATAACATTTTTTTTTGCAGAAGTGAATTATGAGGGTTATTGAGGTGCCCCCCTCATAGCCACGGGCTTTCGTGCCCCACCCCCCCCCCCCCACTTTGCCCCTTCCCCAGGGAGAGATCAATAATATATGGATATCTTTAATTTATATATTCCGATGATGTGATCCAACTCTTTTTATCATTGATATTTTCTGTCTCATTCCGCTATGACAATCAATCACATGTACAGTTGTACACTGCCTCCTTTACTCGAGCATATTTATAATGAACATGTAAGTATTAAAAATTCAAAAAATTTGATAATTCACAGTGTCATTGAACGAAGTTTAGGGTTTAAAAAAATGTACAAAGAATCTGTCAACGCAACATTGTTGTATGTAGTCTCAGCTTCGATTTGATGTAAAGATCAAAAAAATCTGTTTGGAAAATTTTGAAAAATTGAAATTTAACATTTTTGGTTTTTCACACCCTTATTGCATGCAAAATATCCATTATAGAATTTTGAAAACGATCTATTGGAATGAGTTGAACGTAGAAATGCTTTCTTTGACCACTCTGGTGCTTATATTTACAGTTGAACAAATTCAGAATTATGATTAAGTGGATTTTAAAGGAATATATTCAGAAGGTGTTACAAACTTGCTAGACTACATCCTGCATTCTCAGAGCACATTTTTAAAACATCTAATCAACTGAACCTGCATAGGTTTACTAATTCATTGAGTGCCTAAGTTAAGTAGCCATACATTGCAGCAATATAGTCAATATTAAGACATATTTAGATATTTTATATAATTTTTATACCCATATTCTGAGACATACTTCGCAACACTTTCAGAGTGCATCTTTCCGTATTAATATCAAAACCTCTCATCCAAATCTGAAGAAATATGATTGTCCATTCCTTAAATATGATATTTTTGTTCAGGGACTTTATTTTAGGAGATATGTTATAGATTTTCTTCAATTGTGCAGAACTCTCAAATGAGTACTTTCTCCATAGATTTTGCATCACTAATGCAACGACATTGAACGAACTGGTTAGAAAATACATATAAGATACATTTTTGAGTGTTGTCATTCTGACTATGAAGAAAAATAATTAATTTCGCCAATAATTATTTGTTTTAGAACTTCTGGTGTGAAGTTAACTCGTTACAAATGCTGATAATATGGAAAGTTCAAAGATAACCGATATTAACTATGTGACTATAGAGTAGAATCTGTTGACTAATAGTTCAATAATATGTTGATTGTACAAGGACACGATACTACTAAACAACTGAATCTTGGAAGTCTGCAACTACAAAATTCCAAGAAATAATCTTAATAATTGGCAAAAACAGGTAAACAAAGCACTTAAAATCCTTCAGAAGACCACAAATTGCTACCTATTTTCAATATGGATAAAGACACTATAATACGACTTGGAATTGGCCATCTTGTATGCAGGGGCGGACTGGCCTATGTGGCAGAGTGGCAACTGCCACGGGCCCATCCACTCAAGGGGGCCCATGCAAGATATCCAAAAAATAAAATTTAAAGAAAATAGCCAATGAACAAAACCAAACCATCCCGTTTTCCTGAGTGGGATGCAATCAAATTGACTAATAAGGATTATATCCTCTCACTTTGGGGCCCCTAGCCTAATAATAGTTTACCAAATTTTTTAAAATTTGGAAATAACGCTGCCGCTACACTGTAAATTTTGAATTTTCAGTTAGCTTAATTGATTGAGTGAGATGGTTGCACAGTTTCTTTGAGCCAAGATAGCTTGTTGTTTGCAAGTTATAACAGCATAAAGATTATCATAACTCAAAACAGCAAGCTATCATGGCTCAAACAAATTGTGCAACCGTCTCACTCAATCATTTGAGCTAACTCAGAATTTCAGAATTTACAGTGTAGCGGATGCTAGGGATATAGGGGCCCATTTACCTTTTTTGCCACGGGGCCCGAAATGCCGCCAGTCCGCCCT
>JAPTHN010000040.1:2280488-2460972 GCA_026936325.1 Platynereis dumerilii
AAAGAGACTGATCATTCGGTCTAAGTCCGCCCCTGCTTGTATGTTCATTAGCCCACTCGCATAGTTTTTTGTATTGATTTTAGAAAAAAAAATTATCAAAATATATAACTTCCTTAAATATCAACTACAACTTAAATGCTAAAAATCTCACTTAACATCACAAATGAAGTTAACAAGGCATTTTCTGACACACTGGTGGTTCATTTGCCGCTTTTCCTTAGTTCAAGAAATAATAAAGCCGAAATGGTCATGTTTATATATGATTTAAACACATTATAATATTCGGTGAGTTTGCAACACCCCTAACTATTAGAAATGATGTGAAAATTGAAAATAAAAGGCTTTTCTTTGATTTTTTTCACCTGATTGAGTAACCTAATGTATAACTAAATAAATTATGATGTTTCAGTACCACTGAACTGCCATTTTATATAGCTTTAACATATATTTAGCATGCAATAAGGGTGTGAAAAACCTAAAATTTTTAATTTCAATTTTCTCAAAATTTTCCCAACAGATTTTGTTGATCTTTACATCAACTCGAAGCTGAGACCACATACTACAATGCTGCGTTGACAGATTCTTTGTACATTTTTTTAAACCCTAAACTTCGTTCAAGGACACTGTGAATTGAGCGAGTTGGCACAACATTCCGCCCTCAAACACACCTTGCTTCCAGCTGTCCCCTTTAGAAATTACTTGGCTATGCTACTGGCTCTCTGGTCATTCCATGCAAAGTCAACCATTGGTCCAAGCATGACTACCTCCCAAATAGCCATGCCAGTCCTGCCTACCGGAAGTTTACATTTTGACGTTCAGGTGACATTGGGCTGATCGGGTGATTTGTTTTTGGCATAATTATACTTTTTTGTTTTACATGGTCATATTTCGCATCCATTCATATCATAAAAACGCACAAACATTGCAAAAATTAATCCGATTTCATTCAACCTCTCCAGCTTTCAGATATATTGTTTGAAAGATCAAAGCCAATATGCTATGGCGATAGGTCAAAATAATACTTTCAGAGATAAAAATTAGTCTGAAAAGTGAAAGTAATAACTTTCTTGTCCCCCCCCCTACTTTGCCCCTTCCCCCTGAAAGAACGGTAATGTATGGATATTTTTAATTTATATATTCCCATGATGTATATCCATACACTTTTCATAATTGATGTTTCTCTGTCTTGATATTAATGATAGTTCTTTACTACATAGTGCATGCATGAAATTGTATCAGTGTCATTGTCCCAGAACCAGCGCCTATTAACATAGTGCATGCTGAATTTTATAATTTCACTAAATAAAATAACACATTTTCAAGCTCAGCAATTGCCATGTGCACATGGCAAAAAATATAGAATATATATCATTCTGATCCAATAGAGGCACACCTGCACCATATAGAAGCTACACATGTACTGAATTGCATCTATGTACATGCAATAGTGCCCGAGTCTAGGGTTCGGAAATGAAAAAATAATCGTTTATATTTCTTCAATATTTCAAAAATTCTTTAATATATATTAGTCAGACCAAGAGCCACAACCACACCACACAGACTATATGTGTACCAAATTTCATTCATGTTCAATAGTGTCCGAGACTTGCCCCAGAAACTATCTATCTGGCTGACCGCTCTAAATAGTATTTTTACTGCTTTCACCGCAAGAGAGACCCTGGATAATTCCTATAGTCTAACGGAAAACAACTCCTACTCCCCCATAATATTATCTTACCCGAATTTTTGGCCAAATTTTTTACTGTAGAAGCCTACAACCATGATGAGACTGCAAAGAATACCCTTCCTGCATTCATGAGTAGCATAATAACATGCCTATTTCTATTGTTTTTGTTTGTATTTATGTTCTTCATTTTTAACGTAAAAGGTTCTTGATGGTATATATAAAGAACCTACAGCCGAAAGTGTTTAAAACATAATTGGAAAGGTTTCAATACTGGTGGGATGGCCCAATAATGGATCCCTATACTCCCAACTTGAGAGAAAGGGGTTCAATTGTGGGAGTTCTGTGCAGCTGGTGTTTTTCTAAGCGTTGTTTTATTTCTGTAGTATTTTTTTTAAAGTTCAATAACGAGCCTTTAAGGTTTCCTAATAGCCTCGAGTTAGTTACACAATTTGAACTTGTCAGGACCGTGAGAATGTAACATATCCTGTTTTTCACATTATCCAATACAAGCAGGATCTTTCCTGTTAAATTTGCTATGATAATAATTTTCTGAAAATTGCGCTTCCCCCAAAAAAATAATCTGTAGATGATAACTAAACGTACTTAAGCAGAGATCTGTCCGTAATTCCTTAAGTTTTGTTGAGGAAACAAGAAGCAACAACCATGAGATTTGTTGGCAATCGTCTTTGTAATTGGGCTAGTGGAAGTCCAGGGAACAAGCATCGACTATGACAAGTGTGAAGAGAGGTAAGTTAGAAAAAGTTTTAGCATGGAATCAGCTGCATTTCTGGTATGATACTTTAAAGGTTTGACCAAAGTGCATTTTTGATATAGTAAAAGGGAGACCAAATGGTCTCCCAGTGGATAGATTTGCAGACTTGGTTGTCTTAATTTTAAGTTCATTGCATTGTATCAAAATCATTCTTGAGTGTCTTTACAATACATTTCTGCTGAGATGTTTCATTTTCATAAAATATAGAATTTGTGAAACTCCTTTCGATGGACAACGGTTAAATTTCTAAAGCAGCAATAAGCTCAAAGTTCGAATTCCTATAATCAAACATTCTTTTATATAACTAATCTTCCTTCGGCTATTCCATAGATGTTGTGCATCATGCAATAGCACTATGGATAATGTTTAAACAGGGGCACCTCATGACAGTCACTGTGTGTTATTATAATCTTCTTATATTATATTTTTGTTGTTTGGAGAATTTTGAGTTTCGTCCATGCTCGTTAAGTGTCTCACTGTGCCCCGTGGGTGGGGCACAGTGAGACAGCAGGCGGGGCACAGTGAGACAGGGCATCTGCTGCCATTACCGCTGATCCTCAGGACCTGCGGAATTGTCCTATCTATTGTTGCTACAGAAACTACTGTACTCCTATAAAAGCAGCTGGCTATGTGACTTTTTAGGTCCTTTTTTGAGCCTGTTTCGAAACTTCATTGCACAGGACACATGCACAACTTATTTAACCTGCCACACCTGTTGCATACTAATTAATTTTTTTTCTGATGCTTCTCTTTGGATAGGAATCACTAAAATCAGTAGTTTATAGAAGGCATTTTGTTTTCAATAGTGAATTGTGAGCTATGCATTAAATTCTGGTCGTTTCAAGTGTATTTTGTGATGTCTCACTGTGCCCTGCCTTAAACTGTCTCACTGTGCCCCACGCAGCTCTCTTTATAAATATTTGAATCCTGCGGGCCGGTTGCGTCTATTGTGGTTCATTGTCTCACTAAGTAAGATAAATAATCATGGTATGAATCCCTGGCAATTGATTTGCATTATAATATTTTTCTTAGCAATTATAACAAAAAGTCGTTTAGCAAAATTATTCACTTTTACTGGCTAAAAACCAAAATATTGAAATTCCACTCTCGATATGCTGTGTAGGCATTCAGGATATAGGACAGTCTCTCACTAACTTACTTTTTGTACTATACAAAAGAGGGTTGATCTGTAAACAGTACCAGCTGGACGCTATGGGCTTTGTCTCACTGTGCCCACCGTCTCACTGTGCCCCGCTCTCCCCTACATCAATATTCATCTTTTCAACAGATCTAGAGATTTTTTTATCTCTTTAGAACTATCTCTAGCCTCTAACAAGCTATCCACACATGCATGCTATCCACACAGGTCTCTATTCACGTGGTACTAGATGTTGCAGTAGTAGTAGTTTGTTTTCCCTGAGCTCCGCAGATGACGGGATCAAATAAACAATATATAACAGGTTAATTGTTGCAAATTACGACACTAACAACCAACTTAACAAAACCACATAATTACATAAACATTTTTACTCAAACATACTTGCAAATTATTATACACTTTCCCTTGCGCAGTCACAAGTAAATGGAACAGCCACTGACTGAAAACTCTGAAACACTGCTGTGATTGTGAAATAGAACTATTGAGTGTTCAAATTAACATCTCTTATATTCATAAGGGATCCCTATCATATATTATAATCAATTAAAATTGCCAATTAACTGATATCTCACACCTTCAAATGCAACATACCAATATTTTTCCACAATAACACAGCTCCCCTAAACTGACATCTTCCTTTCCATAATCTTTTCTACATTCCCCTATCTACGCGAAAATTCTAGTGCCCAACTGCCCATATTATAAGAGTCTGCAAATTTTATTGGTTGGGAGCAAAAAATTGGATCCCAGCTGACAACTTTGCCAGCTGGGAACATCCTAGCTGACAGTCTGCCTGCCAGCTATTCGCCTGCTGCATAACAGATAATTGGTAAAACAGATCATGGGGTGCCCCTGGTTAAAGTGTGTTGCGTTGGTCTCCCAGTAATAGATGGTTTTCCTTGGGCTCCGAAGAGGGAGGGATGTGCCACAAAGAATGTTGTGTGTGAATAAAGTATTTTATATTTGTTATCCAGTGGCTGAACTTTTCAGTACAAAAGTTTATGAAAATCATTGAAACTATATTATCTTATCAAGCAAAGCTGCTCGTGTTCGAGGGTGCTGCAAGGCAATGACAGGAGCAGGAGTGATCGAACGAGAAAGGGCAAACTTAATTGGCGTAAAAAAATTTAATGTAGCATCAAGAGTACTTACAAATTGTTGCCTAATTTAAGACCTAATAATGTTTTTTCTTTAAGAACAAAAGGGCACTCCCCTGTTCCGGAACCCTTGCAGGTGTTGGAAGATGTCACTGCATTCTTGAGAAATTGCTCAAAACAAAATAAGAAAAAAATAAGACAATTGTGTATAATCATTATGTTTTTAGATCCGGCCACTATGGGGTGACTGTGCAGTGCAAAGGGGGGTACGTAGCAACTGAACTCTGCACTTCAGGAAGGAGTGCTGACTGCAATAGAGCATACACCCGCCTCAGATGCTGCGCTGTCAAGAAGACAGCAGGTAAATATTGATATTTATCCACTGCTAAGCTCATTTCCACTGCTAAGCTGCAGTGGATATAGTATTCACATGACAGATTTTACACATTGTGTAGCATTTCTAGACAGTGCTATTTCATACTGCCTTCACTTGCAATGTTCCCCTTTCAATATGTTTCTCAAGATACCTTTCCGCAGTGTGCAGGACTTAAAATACGTTTTCAGAGACCTCAATTTTCCATAAATGGTTAAAAAGTGTATTTGAGCTGCCTGTTTCTCAACTGTCAACACTCCAAATGCTCCCCCTTCCTTTTGGTACACCCCTATTGGCTTCTTAGAGAAATAAAGTTCTGGAAGGGTGGCGCTACTGACGTGATTAGACCAATGGTGAATCTTTCAAATTTAGGTGTCCAAGGATGCAACCAGCACAGCGGAGGCTACGGCAAACCAGTGGAATGTCAGAGCAGGAAAATCGTCACATCAGTGTGTTCCTCGGGACAGTCAGGAGACTGCGGTGGTAGACAATACACCAGGATCCAGTGTTGTGATGGTAATTTTCTGAATAGTCATTTTGAAAATATAAAATCTTGTAACAAGTTAAAAAACTAATCTTAAGCCACTCCTTTTCATACCAGATAAATGTTAATGAAGATACCAGGTTTTAGCTACAGAGATCGATACTGATGCTTTTCTTTGTTGTTGGATTAACGATTTTTCCTTATGTGAAACTGGAAGTATTTAATAAAATGCTGTAGTCATAAATATATTAAGGCAATTTATTATATATAATGTAAATAATTCATTGCTCTGGACAAAATGCACTGCAACATGTTTGGGTCAGTACTACCTCATAATGTCTAATATGTAAATGGCACAGCCGTGGAATTCGCACAGCTCTTAAAAAGTTTTTTTAGGACTTATGGTTTTACCATAACTTTCATTAAATTAATTTCATATTCAATGTATGAAAGGCAGTTATATTACTGTTTCAAAGAAAATGAAAGATGGATATATAGAAAAATAGAGAGAAAGTTAGACTAGAAACTATAAGAAAAATAAAATAGATCAAAAATAGAATATATAGATAGATAGATAGATAGATAGATAGATAGATAGATAGATAGATCAGCCTGTCCTCCAGCTAAATTCGGACATATCATCTTAGTGTCAAAATACCCTTATTTCAGACAATACATCTGAATATGCCACTATTCAGACAATAGTGCCGAATTTAGCCTTATTCAGCAAATACGTCCGTTTGTTACCTCAGAAATTAGCCAGCAGAGGGAGCAATCAGTCCCTTGTTGCCTGAAATTCAGCAGGTTATTGGAAATGGTCAGATCTTGCCATTCTATCTCAATTAGTGATTCCAGAAGCGGTACTATGTTTGCCTGATCCTTTATTAATATATTGACACAACCCCATATAATGATTTTTTATCTGTAACAAGTCCACTGAGAGTTAAATAGTGAGTTTCAACTGAAGAAATTTATGTGAAATTCTGCCGAAATCTAGCACTGTTAGTTCTGAATTTATCACAGGTGGCCTGTAGTTGTCAATTCTCTCCCCAGGGGTACCTCAAGATTTCCCGGGCTGGGCGTCATTCCAAGGGATCTTTATTTAGCCCTCTTGATCAGCTCTACAGGGATTAATGGGTTGAATCTATTGCAGATAGAACATATATATATATATGCATTTCTCATTATTTAAGTGTGGATCGCATGGTTCTAGAATAGGTAGGGGCACAGGATCATAGGTAGATCACTTCTCATTAACATTTACAGACCCTGCAGACGTCTGTAACCAGCATTTCCAGCCTGCCTCAAGACGTCTGGATGCCATATTTCTTGACACCTTAGGGACGTCTGTTTGCTACCTTTTTAGCTCTTTTACAGACGTCTCTTAACTGATACTTGAAGGCTCATACAGACGAATGACAACATTTTTTGCACTGTATACAACAGGTTCTTACAGACGTCTACTCTCTCACCGTATTTATTTACAGGCTTAGCCTCTTGATGTCTGTTACCTTTCATTGTCTACAATACACAGACGTCTGCATGTACCGCTATTTACAGGTTTACAGACGTCTGCTAGCATCAATTTTCTGCTATATGCAGACGTCTGCATGTGTTATTCTTTTTAAGTTTTCTGACGTCTACTTGTGCTAATTTTCACAGGTTTACTGACGTCTGCTACCTTCAGTATTCTGCAATATGTAGACGTCTACATGTGCAATCATTTAGAGATTTACAGACATTTGTTGTCTCTCTTCTCTGCTGTACATGTCTCTATCTATTATTAAATGGAGGCTTAAAGACGTCTCCTAGCATCAATTTTCTGCAGTACACAGACGTCTGCTTGCATCAATTTTCTGCAGTACACAGACGTCTGCTTGCATCAATTTTCTGCAGTACACAGACGTCTGCTTGCATCAATTTTCTGCAATACACAGACGTCGTGATCTCAAACCTAAATCATTGAATCATGGTCAAATAAAAATAAAATGCATAATTTAAGTTTGAAAGACAAATTTATTAATAAATATAAGACAGATTAAGATTTACAACCTTGTATTCACATTATCACAGTGGTAAATTCAATATCACAAATGTTTTTCGACAAATCACAAATGTCAAGTCATGACCAATACTTAAAACTGCCAAACTCAGGCCAAGGATGGATTTAAAAAAAGCACAAGAATTGATACATAGAATTCCACATTGTACAAAAATAATACCGGAAATTAGACCGAAGTTTCGTATTGGTACATTTTTTCAAAATAGTTCTAAGAAGCACAACAAAAGGTACATAGCACAATAGACAGCACTTGTAATTGTATTACAGATTGACACTTAACAAAAACAAACAATGCAGTAATCAAGAGCAAACTCAATTTTACAAAATCGGACAATAAACTAAATGAACAGTTCACAGTTTACATATTATACAAAAACTAATACTGGAAACAATTTATGAGGTAGCACAACCAAAGGTACATAGCACAACAGATAGCACTTGTAATTGTATTACAGATTGACACTTAACAAAAACAAACAATGCAGTAATCAAGAGCAAACTCAATTTTACAAAATCGGACAATAAACTAAATGAACAGTTCACAGTTTACATATTATACAAAAAATAATACTGGAAACAATTTATGAGGTAGCACAACAAAAGGTACATAGCACAACAGATAGCACTTGTAATTGTATTAAAAATTGACACGACACTCTACAAAGAACAGATAATGTAGCAAATCAAGAGAAAACTAAAGAACAGTTCACAGTTTTTATCATTGTAACATTACGTGTATTATTAGGTCTAGGCCTAATTGCCCTTTGTCAAATGTGCGATCTTGGCTCTAATTTGGGCATGACTCCGCTGAGACAAACATTGGTGCAGATCTTTGGCTTTCTCAATATCGAAATTGGAGATCGGTTTCTTTGATTGCAATTGAGTAGCAAAGCTCTCCGTAATGGCTGTAACCTCGTCAGGTTGCCATTTCTTTCGCGTAGTCCTAGTCTCGGTAGACTTGCGTTTTACGGCTAGGGTACGTGCAGGTCTGTCATTTGGCGGAGGAGTAGGTGCAGTGGTTGGTGCGGTCGAAGGTGTCATGTCTGCTAATGGGGAGGAAGGAACATTAAGGCCAGTTACACTAATGTGAAGTTGCGGAACAGGATCTTCATCTGGATCAGTATGAGCTGGCGGGGGTTGCTCCTCTGAGACATCATGGATTGATGATTGGTCTGTCGTATCATCAGACAACGACAACTGGTCTGAAAAATAGTTAACAATATTTTGTAAAATTATGATGTTAAATAGCATTGTCAGAACACTTATGCCCAATTTCGATAACTGTAGTTTCAAAATAAACACAGCAAAATTCCAGTCACAGAATGGCAGCATCCTACAGTAAGAAATATACTTTTAAAATAACATACATGTGTAACCTTGGATGGATGAAGGTAAAAATCAATGTGAGAAATAAGAGATACAATATAGAAAATTTGGTATAAATCAGATCAAGTAACCATGTTAATGACTTACCAGGGATAGGAACTGTCACCTCCATAACCATCTGTCCAGGTTGTGGCACTGGAAGGAAAATCCCATCGGCTTGGGGGTCTGTCACTGGGACAACAGGCTCTCCAGGTTCAGCTTCTTCGGCCAAATTTTCTTGCGACTCCTCGAGGTCTTCCGGCAGTTCCCCACCAGTACTCTCGGCCCCTTCCACTGATGCTGAAAGCATATAAGATAATGTTTAATTTTATTGTATCAATAATAAACATGGTAGCAAATGATTTTTTCACAAATTGAGTGGACTTCCATGCAATTTAGAGAAGTATTAGTTGTAATACCTTGACATAAGGCTTTCATCATGAATGATTTGATCACTTGTTCTAGCTTCAGTTTCTCGACAATGTTTTTCATCGGGGACGAATTCACCCTATGTTGGACAGATCGCTTCTTTTCATTCTTTCTGAAGACAATGACCAGAGCATGTGCATCAATAGCACGTAGCCGGGCCATCTGAAACAAAGAAGAAAATTACTTGTTACATGCGTATACATTGTACCAATCGAGTGATAGAGACAAGTATTCTCGGTAGATGAACAATTTTGAAAAAACTGTCAAGCCCTATGAGGTTAAAACAGAATCATTAATTACACATTTTGTGCTGTGAAAATATAAAATACTAGGGTTGAATGAGTAGCTGATAAATGTACTTACATGTCTGTGAATATTGTCCATTGTCCTGCCGATTTCCACTGTGTGACTATTCCCAGCATCTTGTAGGGCCTTTCTGTACCGTGCCTCTTTCCTCTCACTGCTGGCTTTCCTGAAATTATGCCCACAGGGGCAGTTACCCATAAAAGCACGTCCGTAGAACTTGTCACAGTATTCGTTTGGACACTTCTTCTTTGGAGCAGAACTCATCTGAAAAGACATTGACCTGAGCTTAGCATACAATACCCAACCAGTTAGAACTATTTTAAGTTGTTCCCACATCAGGATAATGTACATATAAAACCCCTTCCGGCAGGCCTAGTAGCCAGCCAATTAGTGAATTAGCGCCAATTAAGTCACTTGTGACAAGTTGTTAATTTATGAGTAATCAGTTTCCAAAATAACTATGTCCATGATTAAAAGCAAATTAGTTGCCCCCCTTTGGTCCGTTTGATGAAAAAGCAGCTTAGGAACTACCACAACAATTTGGTACAAAATAAACATTTTGATTGTGTATTTGTGTTGCCATTTTTCCTATTAGTGGATTGTGAACAGGCAACTACGGTAGTTGCCGCCATTTTACGATTTGATTACCGGCAGCGTGTGTTTTTGTAACAACAACATGTCATGTGGTGCAATCATTAAATGAATTACAACACATAATAATCAGCAACACATTGCTATACAGATACAGTACAATGAAGTATAGAAACATGTTTTAAAAAAAGAGCCAGTATTTACCTTAAAGTCATCTGTGTGAGCTCTGCAGCCTGCAATCCCGTATCTGTTTGTAAACACAAGTGGTTTGAACTTCGTTTCGTGAATTGGGTCATGCGCACGTGCTGATATTGCCCACGTGTGCAAAAATGTTTAGTACTGCCATCTGGGGACAACAAACATCCACGAGTTTTAGGTGGTGACACCTGGAGGCTGCTCTTCAGTATCGAGAAAAAACACTTTAATCTGCTGCTGTGCCATCTCTAAGCCTGCTAAAGCCACCAATGATAGCAACTGTTACTGATAAATCTATTTATACATTCAGTTCAACATGGAAATGCGTTCATACCATGGATCACAATCATGATGTTGCAAACTAGAGTTTAGCTGCACCTATGTTCCACCTAGTGGCCAATGTATTTACAGTGAGCATTCAACTAAAGTTGCTCTAGCTCAATGGCAGTGAGTAATGAGTATCCAAACTGAATGTTAGCAAATTCATTAAATTTAGTTTACCAAAAATAAAATAAAAAATTACTGGAAATTAAAAAAAACAAGTGGAAAATCAGTTTTAAAATTTATTGTAATTGATTGATCACATAGAAAGAAAATATCTCACAATTTAGAATCATAATTTATTCTTAAATCTTATTTACAATCATAACTTAATCCTAAATCTTATTAGGCCTACTCCTCTTCAATATCACAATCTGATTCTAAGTCATGGTCACTTTCACAGTCAAAGATCTCAGATGATCCTGTGGTTGCTTCCCGGAACATGTGCGCAGCTGTCTTGACTAGGGTCTTGTGTGAATCCGCGATTTTGTAGCATAGGGCTAGTTCTCCAAGGAGGAGGTCTGTATCTGTCTCATCATCTGTTATTTCTGAAATTTAAGGTGCGCTAACTATAATTTTCAATTATATTTATGCAAAATGGTATTTTATGCAAAATGGTATTATATTGACTTATATGTACATGTATCAGAAACAGAGCTATCATTCAAGGTCACTAACCAGCTTCGATTCTTGATATTTTCTGCATGAACATGTCTCTTCTTTTCTGAATGGATCGGATGAAACTCGTCATTTCTCTCAGCAATATCGTAATCTCTTCCCTGTGTCGCAATAACGTCTCATGAAGGTCCACCATGTTTTGCTTGGTTTTCAACGTTTCTGAGTCACCAGCTGAAATTAATAAGATAAAATATAATTGATATAACTAATTAATTACTTGGCAACTTGATCATATTCTATACCAATTAAAGTAGATGACAAGGAATTGTCAAATTTACTCACCAAGAAGCCATGGCCATGTTCCACTTTCAGTCATTGCAGCAGTCACTGTAACGTCAGCCTCTTTGTTGTAGGACGATATCAATTCTTCAAGTTCCTTTTTGGTTTTTTCAACCTTGCGTCGCAACTTCAGGCGCTGTTGACTTCCATCTGAAGTGGAGAAACTTGTTTTTAGATATCTAGGCCAACATTCAATAATATATATATATAAGTCAAAAAATGCAATTTCAATACTAGCTTTACCTGCAACTTTGGTAATTCGATACTGGTCTTGCAGAATACTAACATGAGCTTTCTGAATACACATTTGCAGTGATGTAATGTCGGCATCCGCAATGTGTAATCGAGTGTTGGTGTAGGATACTGGAATATAGAAAACACAAATGTTAATGAAAGTTTTCATTTACATGTATAATTAGGACTGGTATGGTAAGTCCTAATATTTACCTTCAGCTGCACTGAGTACGTCTTTCTTCCACTCAATCAAGGTTTCTTCAGTAGCTCCCAGTTTTTCACATTCAGCTTCGAAGTCATGTGAAATTCTTTCTAATTCTAATTTGACAGACTTGTATCTAGAAGACAACAGCCTGGGCAGATTGTCAATCTTCCGATTATTCCACCAAATGATGTGAGATGTGATTTCCTCTTCTCTTGCTAAAACAAAGCGTATAAAGCAAAATTTATCAAACAGTAATAAATGCATTATGTACCTTTATTCACAAAAACAAATATTAACATCAGGTACATTGAGTTTATCCACTTCCTGGTTTACCTGCTTTTGCCATGTACTTTGTGGTGTGTCCAACGGTCGAAAGGTACGAGTTCACTTGTTCCATTTCTTCACCAGTCGTGAGGCCCGCTGCTTCTTGCCATCGGCCACCCCAAAGAACCTGAAAATAATGTAGTGCTTGAAAATAAATCCAAAACATGTCTGTAGATATGTGAATTTCATTTGTCAATAAAAGTTGCTGTAATTACCTGACATGACCAACTGTGCGCCTTTCCATGCATAACACTGAGGAAAGGTTTGCACTTTTCGACAATCTCCTGAAGTTCGGGCAACCTCACACTTGCTGCTTTGAGCCATGGCCAGAATTTGCACACCACATCTTGACAAAAGAAGGTGATGTCCATGTTTTGCATTAGATGCTGGAGTACAAACAATGGGTAGGCAAATATCTCCCCTTGAAACATGTTGATTGAATGAAGGACCAGATTGTGACGACATGATGCGAGACATAAGCCAGTTTCTGAAAGATTTTTGAAGGACTTGCTGCGGGCCTTGGCGGCTGTAAAATGTGATGTACCACATAAAGAGTTGACATCCTGCAATGAAATAATTATTCAAAGTTGAAGTCATGTAAATCAAGAAGTTCTGAAGTTGCATGTATAAATTATATAAATGAGCAGTCAGTAATAGTCGACCTACCTTTTTACCCGCTGACTGTACAGTCTTCACAAAAGTATCAACTTCTTCGTCATTGTGAATGTACCTGTCGCCAAATACATTCAAACTGGTATGCCTGAAAAAATAAGATCATTTTAATTAAGTTATTTGTGTCAGTCATTCAATGTGTTTCTTAATTTATTTCATAAAATTAATAGAACACTCACTTTGTCTTGTCATATCAGTAAAGTTTTCGATTTCCATTGACATGTATGGCATGGGGCTTGTCGTCGCAGGCAGGGCATATTGAAAAGTCATCGTTTTCACCTTTGACGACAAGCTGTGAATCTCTCCATTCCCGAAGGCAGGTGCTAAACATTTGTTGGTTGATGGTCTCGCACTGAAAGACAAATAAAATCAGATTAAATATTGCCTTTATATGTATATATATAGCTATCGAAGGACATTAATCAATGGATATTATCATACCCTGTTTGCAGCCCTAGATGCGTCAGCCAAAGTAGCCAGGAAAGACCGCACGGACAAACCCGGCTTGTGCATTTTGAGCGTGTTGAACGTCCATAAAACATCATGGTGCACCACATACATTCCTGAGATCAAATGAAAATTATTGTGACAAGCATATCAAATATTTATTCATCAGACAAAATTAGTATTCTTAAGTACTGCATACCTGACACAACTTCTGGGGATCCAGGCCATAGATTTGAAATGACCAACTCTTCCAAAGTTGGTGGTCGACCAGCATTACAATCTCTGCAATGGATTTTTGGGATTTTCAAGTCGAATCTGCCTGAAATAAAAATGAAAATAAATATCATTTGTGAAAAAGAAGTAAGCAAATTATCAACCATAATGTCAGTCATATCAGCTGTCAATATTTCAAAATATGTAAATCGTAATAAATGTGTGTATACCTTTCAAAGTGATAACGACAACATTGCCAACATCATGTCCCATTGGCTGCCAGTCAGCTTGCTGTCCATTGCGACACTGGTAACATGGTCCTCTGCCTCTTACGCTGACAAATAGACCTGAAGGATAACAAATTGAAGTGTTATTTAACATATTAATATACTTGAAACAAGAAAAAACTTATCTGACAGATATGTATATAATAATTAGAAAGTGAACCTCACCTTCACAAGATTTGGATTTCATATATCGCTCGGACACATGAACACGGTCATGAGTCCCAAGGTAACGGTGGACAAGGTTGTCGCAGCTATCACAAAATGAGACATGCAAACCACAATCGTTACACCTGAAATAAAGGGGAAATCCCAGTAAAGCCTTTTTCAACAATTAAAGGAAAAAGAATGAAATACACTAATAGCTTTGATGAATTGTGTAATTACCGAGTGGTAGATGGACTTTCGCAATGTGAGCATCCTGGCGGTTTTGGTTTATCAAGAGGTATCTCTTTTGTGACTGTTGCTAGCCTCAATCTTTGTCGGACAGCATCCCACTGAACATCTCTTTCTTGTTGACGGTCCGTCCATGTTCGGGAGGATTCTGTTGTATCATAAGCCTCTAGGATGGTAAGCAGCTGGTCACCTGCCAAAAAAAAAGTAACATTCATGAATATATTCAAATTCTTGGCATGTGAGTAAGCCTATTATGTCAGGACCTAAAATCCACAATTTTTGGACTTACGATTTGTCTGTTGTTCTGTAGTTAACACTTCAACTTCACTTTCATTCTCGGAATGATTTTCAGTACGTCTTTCGATGGGATTAATTTCGTGTTCATTCAGCCCTGTTTCATGTTCACTCAGTGCACAGCTATCTCCAGGTTTTTTTCTTTTACGTTTTGGGTTTGGTTGTTGCTTGGGCTGAATTGTTCCATAAAAGTTGCGATGAATAGAATAGGACTCTCTTTTCTTTTTCGGTGGATTCTTTGATTTCTTTTGATTCGGCTCACTGATTGCATTTGTTATTGAGCTGACTGGGGATCCACCTTGTGTGTGTCTTGTCAGGGGCACACCATGACTGCTTTTTTAAAAGTTGAGCTAGGAGGGTGGGATTTGGTTTCCACATGTTTTGACACTGAAGGAGTAACATCCTATTGAAGCTGGATACATCTTATCTATTATTCACTTTTCTCGGCCAACTAGCCAGGTGGGGTCATAATATCTCCTAGCCAGCTGCCGTATGTACAACATTTGCTACCCAGCTACATCACTGTAGCCAGCTGGCTAGCAAAAATAACCAGCTGGTATGTTGCCAGCTGGGAGATGCTTTTATCTTCAAACTAACCAGCTGGGTGTACTTTATGGGAGATGCATGGACATGCTAATTAAAGCCTGATTTTTCTTTCTGCTACCATGTACCAATTACCTGTACCTCATTTTATAACCTTGTAAGGATGTCTTTGTCTTCCTTAGTCCACCTTAATTGCAAGGTATATCTTTGGATAATAAGAAATAATCTATAACGTTTCCATTTTTAAAATTTATTGAGGAAATGAATATATATCTTTCTGGTTGTACAAACACTCGTGTACATCTCATATGTTTTGATTTTGTCTGAATTTTCCTCAAGATGGCAGCAGTTGCAAGACCACAAACATCTGTTGGACCAGTGGCAGTCTAGGGCAAGTAACTGTGCAAGGAGGGTGGCTCAATTAGACAATATGTTTCGCGATTTTATCAACCAATAACTTTGACTTTAATTTTTTTTTTAAACTTATCTATCTATCCTGTGCTATCTAGTGCAATGCAAATAATCTATTGTTCACATACAATATTATACAGGTCTATTGCCATAGAAATTCCATATTGTGTTGGTCCAGATAATATAAAATTGAAAATTTGAAGAGAAAATATTATTTTTTTGCTTTAAATAGGCCTATTGCTTTTAACAGAAATGTCTAACCCTAAATACAAAGGTGCTAATGAAATTTTACTCCTGGGGGGGGATTTAGTCATGTTTTTAGATGGAGGTTAGTCTAAAAAATAGACAGAAGCTAATTATAGAAGAAATAGAAGAGGAAGACATTTAAAGGGACGAGAGTACATTTACCATTTTAAGGAATAGGCCTAATATATTATATATATATTTAATTGAATTTTCATTCTGAAAGCAAAACTTTATTTGTATTATCAGTAAGCGCCAGTGTTCAGTTTTATTTACAACAAATATATTATTTTTGCTTCAGGAATGGTGATTATTTTTCTCTGTCAGTTAAATTAGCAAAATGTAAATATGAACTCTTTCATGCTTACCTCTATAAAGTAATTTTATTGAATTTTTTTTTTCAACTTTTGTAATGAATAATTTGTGAGATGGAGTGATTGTTGCCAAGAGGGCTGTGGGCTCAGGCCTATACATTCAGGTGAGGAAATACATCTCTGCAAGCCACAGTTATAAGTATCCTACACTATTATAAAGGCCTGGAGTAACTGGCTCTATGTATATCAGTGTTGTGAGGGTGGTCAGCTTTTACGGTTGTGGGGCTTCTCATAGATATGGGCCCTTTAAGTCTTTATCTTAACAAGCTTATCAAATTTAATTGCTGTAATCTCATGTGGCATTAGCTTCTGTATGACATGGCCAACCACATCGTTTATCTTGCTAATTGACCATGACAATGCCACTGATTTCAATGCCATACCTGTTGTTGCACAATGGTATTTAACACTGCACTCCTGGAATTAGACTCACAAAAAATTACAGATTGTGCTGCTGATAAGAACTGGGGGGGGGGGGGTGCAGGGTGAAAAGTAATTACCATGGGTCCTATCTCCTATATTAAATGGCCTTTAATCTTGTTAGTGGTCAACAAAACTGCAGGATGCAGTGTCACTTTCTAGCCTGCCAAGTACCCCCTTAGCACAGGAAAGGTTATAGAGAAATGTACAGAATCAGGATTTCAAAGTTATTCAACATTCCCCAAATAAATAAGGCCAGTTTTGAGAAAGATAAAATAAAAAGCCTTGACCTTGTGTGGTGACCAGTTGATAGCTGTCCTGTTGACCACAACTGTATGGGATGCTGCAAACATATAAGGACATCAAGGAGATAAACACCTCCATGGGGCAATCACACCAATTAACCTCCCTTCCTTGGCCACTAATGACCCTTTTCTGAGTCTATTCCCTTCATCTTCTTCCCTTCTTCTTCATCCTTCTTCTTCCTCCCTTCATCTTCCTCCTCCCCTTCTTCTTCCTCTTGTTCTCCCTTCCTTCTTCTTCCCCCTCTTCTTCCTCCCCTTCTTCTTCCTCCATTCTTCTTCCTCTCTTTTTCTTCCTTCTTCTTCCTCTAGAGCTTCTTCTCCCTCCCTTTCTTCTTCCTCCCCTTCTTCATCCTCCCTTCTTCTTCCTCCCTTCTTCTTCCTCCTTATTCTTCCTTTGTCCTTCTTCCTCCCTTCTTCTTCCTCCCCATCATCTTCCTGCCCTTCTACTTCATCCATTCTTCTTCCTCCCCTTCATTTTCCTCTTCTTCCTTCCTTCTTCTTCCTTCTCCTTCTTCCCTGCTTCTTCTTCCCCTTCATCTTCCTCCTTTTCTTCTTCGTTCCTTCCTCTTCTTCCACCCTTTTTTGTTCTCTTCTTCTTCTTCTTCTTCTTCTTCTTCTTCATCCTCTTTTTCATCCTCCTTTTCTTCCTCCTTTTCTTTCTCCTATCTTCTTCCTCCTTCTTCCTCCTTCTTCCTCCTTCTTCCTCCTTCTTCCTCCTTCTTCCTCCTTCTTCCTCCTTCTTCCTCCCTCCTCATTCTTCTTCCCTCTTCTTTTCCCCCTTCATCTTCCCCTTCTTCTTCCTTCCTTCTTCCTACTTCCTTCTTCTTCCAAAATTTCGCAAAGATTTTTGTAATTTTCTCAGATGATTGTGATGAGGGCTTCAGGCTTATTTCCCCTTGTTAAACTGAAGTCATTTTGATAAATGTCTAGGGTACATACAGTGGCAACATATTCAGGTACTATAACGGTGGTTGAAAAAGAACGAAATAGTAGTTTACAGAAAGTCTGGTAAGTTATTAATATTTAAATATTGTCTGGTTTTTTTTTAAATGAGTTTAAAACAGGGCAATCACTGAATAAAGAAATGAAGTAATTCCATATTTTTTTCCATATCTAACAATCTTAATTTCTCATTTGTCTTGATTCATTTCCTTCCTTCCTTCCTTCAATTTTCCTATTAGTGGCCAAGGAACAGGGTTGGGGGTGATTTCCCCCATATGTTGTCAGCACGACAGGAATCAACTTGTCACCCAACAAGGCCAAGGCATCTTTCCATATTTTGACTGGCTAAAACTGGCATTATTTAGTTTGGGGTATTTTGAACGATTGATAAATCTATTTAAAAGTTCAGGAAGCCAGAAAAGCACCATTGCTTATCAAACTTGCACCTTAGAACAACATAGATAATCCTTCATTGTGAAAACTTATGCACACATGACATCCCTGAAGCATAATTTGTTGCTTTTCTACCATTTGGAGACAATTTTTAAGAGTGCCTCTCAGACCAGTGTATATCCAAACAAACAGAATCTGCTGCATTTGAATTACATCTGACTTGAAAAATGCTTACTGTAGATCTACACGTGGTTTTATTGACCAAGATGGCATAAATTATAATTGAATCAAATAATCAGTCCATAGAGGGTAGAAATAGGCGGATTAGGGGGCCCCCCTTTCATCGGATAAATGTACCCTTCATATTGCTATTTGGGAAAAAATTAGTTCGAGAGACTCCAATGTTAAATATATTGCCACTTCCCCCTTTTGAAAAATCATGGATCCGCCCCTGGTAGATAGCATCTATAGGCCATCACAGTCCTGTTGTTAGCTTTGTAAGAAATACAATGTATCAGTGCCTATCTCTTATCACTGTATCTTTTATCTATATAAATCTATCAATCTATCGGTCTTACTCTACATATCTGACTCGATATATCCGGTATCTATCCCATCCTATCCTATCCTACCCTATGCTATCCAATCCTATCCCATCTACTGTTTCACTTTGTCAAGATCTTTTATGAATGCAAGAGATCAGCTTAGGTCTAAGTGAAATCGTGTTTTTGTAATAAAATATAATTTAAAAACAATTATTAATCATAATATACCAATTATTAGTAACAGATTATCATTATGAAGATAACTTTGTCAATAAAATAGGACATTCAAGTTCCCAGAATTTGGCAGAAATGGTTGGTGCAACTTGGTGGTATATGTATGACAACATTTTAAAGACCATAATGGAATATTGGAAGTCGGTCTGAGTGCGGAGTTTTTTTTTCTTAAATTCACACAATAATATTTCGTTTAATAGCCTAAAATAATGAGTAAAACAAATATGTTTAATGGAGAGTTTTTACTTTTTCTTAGGCTTTAGCTGATATTCTAGAATTATGTGTTACAATCATCTTACATTCACAGGAAATAAACTGACATGTATGTCTCAGAAAGTGCAATATCATAAGACTGACAGATCCTCTGCAACTTTGGATCCCTAAATTTTGATACATGGACCAAGAATGGGCTCCAGGCAGACTAGAAAGTGGCACTACATCCCACATTTTTGTTGACCATTAACCAGATTAAGGGCCATATATATAGCAGATTGGACTGTTGCTAATTATCGCCCATGCTCTCCACCCCCTGTTCTTATCAGCAGCACATTTTTTTTTTCAATTCAATTTAATCTGTGCTGTTTTCTGAGTCTAGTTCTCTAGTAGCTGTCATGGTTCCAGGACTTCGATGAAAATAAAAAGTAACCAATAATCTGTGATACTAGGAAATTAATCCAAGCATAGCAGTTCTTATAAATAAATTTTGTTCTATATTGGTGCATGGCAGGTATTGGTGCTTCAATTTGTTTGATTCCAATATCTGTATTCATCAATGTAACCTTTATTAAAGATTTATATCACATTTTTGGAAGGCTGTAAAAGAAATTGGATTTGAGAGTGAACCAAATGAAACCTGCTTATATTCATCAAACCTGTCACTTCCACCTTTTACAATGTCCAACAGGCCAGTAGTACATAACGAAAAAATATGCTTTGAATTTACAGTGACTCTAAAAGTTGGACTTCCAGAGGAAAATTCATTTCTTTTTGGAATTCTGACATGTTTGGTGAAAGTCAGTCCATGTACATATTTTTCTTTATTTCCTGTGTGTGAAGCATGCAAACATCCCTATAATTAATTGTCAACTTCCCTAACTGGGAATCTGTCATTATACTCTCCCTGAGTGCTGTTAACTTGTGGTAAGATGTTCTCCCCAAATACAGCTCACAAAACAGCTCACATGGGATTTCATCCAGGTCTCTGAGGCAAGCAGTGAGTTGATACCAGATGTGAATGATTAGCTACAAGGAGCACCATTTTTATCTGCAATGTATCAGTAAAATTATGAGGAGCCCCCTGTAAGGCAGGAGTTCTTATCATTAATTAGGTGTATAGTGATGATAAGGATATACAGACAGTGCATTTGGACAGTGCAAGAGGTCATGCAGGTCATGCAGGTCATGACCTCACTTAGTGCTCAGGAATTAGCAGTATCATTATCTATCTATCTATCTATCTATCCATCCCATCAAAGGTTGATGACTAAAGGTGTCCAACTCCAGCAATACCCTGTGTGACACACAGATTCCACTACAATCTATTTTTACCCTCACATTTTACCCCCACATGGCCATCTCTGGGATGGTTGGCCCAACCACAGAGGGCAATTTGATGACATGTTTACAGCTGCTTGTCAGATACTTATCCAGATGTTGATAGCAGCATTTGGTACATTTTTCTCCAGGATAATAACAGCAAATTAAGATATTATAAATGTTGATCTATAACCTTTATTTTATAAATGAGCTTTGAAATATAAGTTTTGAAATATAAGCTGTAAATATATAAATTTGATTATTCCTTTAAAAGTACATGATGATAAAAATACAAAATCTTGTTGTTGACATGATCAATAAGAAAACTGTGGGCTATTGAAAAGAAAGCTCACATTCTCGCAGGTAGAAGTCCACATTTCTGTACTCTTTCTCACCCTTGTATGTCCACTTTCATGAGATATGCTGCTCTTGCAGTGGCATAATTTGTGGCTGATAATTTGCCACCTGTAAGGAATTTAAATTGGCCGAATAAAGTTTCAATTGCACTACCGTTAAGTCTCTTTGGCATGACAAAGAAGTTGTCTCCATATTTATCAAAAAAGTTGTCACAAAAACCAAAAAATCCACAAATCATTACTCTCATTAAGTCCCAAGTTTGCCATGCCAAAAATGACTTTTGCTAGAAGTCAGTAGCATTGTAGCCATTTGGTTGTGACAGTAATCCTGAAAGCCAACTTTCAAAAAACTCCTGACCTTTTTTAATGTTTTCCAGTACTGATTTGTCATTAAATTTAACTGCCCTACTTGAAAGAATGCCAGTTTCAAAGACAAGATTACAAGCTACTAGATAATCTGCTGTCATCTCAATACTTGCCCTGGCCTCATCATTAGTAGTCCTACTTATTACATCTATTGTCATTTATATATATATATAAACTTTTTATTAATTTGTTTGGGAATTCTACTATCCTTGTGTTTTCATTGGTATTTTTATAAGGGAGGGTTTTCTAGTAAAGATTATGCATCTCAAAATGTATGCATTCCAAAGAGGGGTGCCAAGTATTGAATGGGGCTTCTAGTACCTGACCCTGCCTGCCAGATTAGGGAACTGGCCATTAGAGGGGTTGTGGTTTAACCAGATATAAACAAACGACATTTAATGTCCTTCCTAAAAATAGACTACTACTGGAATCTGCTTCGCACCATACCATTGCCAGTTGGACACCTTTAGTCATCAACCTTTGATCCCATCCATTGGCTGGTGGGGGGGGGGGGGGGGGTTAGCTTGTGGGGAAAGCCTTGGGTGTAAAATGTTTGATAGGTGTGGACTTTATAAACATTAATATATTTTATGTTTAGTAATCTTTCACATACTTCCATTAGTTTTTCAAAGCAGTAATATTATCATTGAGGTTTTTCTGAATCATATTAAACCACCGCTTCAACAATATATGACATCATAACCAAATTGTGGCTGATATCCACAATATTTTGTTTCATTTATCCGTCCTCAACATTTATCAATAGCTTACTCATATTTCTGACAACAACTACATGATGCAACAAGAAAATCTGGCAGTGCCCTGGCTGAGGGGGGGGGGTAGATCTGGCCAGAAAACACATCCGGGAGTGACCCATGGGATTTTGGATGTTTTGAGAACTTCCTGTAAGCCCACAAGTATTACAGCTAATTACCAAGTAGATGGGCTGAATACAAACCAAAACCGAGTAAAGATAATAAAAAATCTAACAGATTATTACAAGTGTCTCTTCAATTATAGTCGAAACGAACAGAATGAAGTTGTCCTGGGAAGAATGATACTAAGTCACAAGATAAAATATTGGCTCTTTGCAATTAAGTTATAGCCCTGCATCATGTTTAACAAAAGTATGCACCCATTAACTGTTAAAAATAGCATTTAACTTTTTAAGCTAATTTATAAATATGATAGTACTATTGAAGTGCCAGCCTCATAAATGATCAGTGGTTGATTGCTATTTAGGAGTGTAATATGAGTGTCACTTATTGTTACATTGCACTCTGATGTCTGTTGGTGCAAATAATAATTTTCACGTCTTGACTACATAATACGTCACCTGACAATGTTCCAGAAACACCCACAACCACAAACCTTCATCATTGCTGATAAATAAAGGAATAAAGAAGGAACCAAAGAAAGAAAGAAAAGAAGGAAACAAGGTCCTAAAAAAAAAGAAAGAAAGAAGAAAAAAATAAGGAATAAAGAAAAAAGAAAGATAGAAAGAAAGAAAGAAAGAAGGAAATAAGGAATAAAGAAAAAAGAAAGATAGAAAGAAAGAAAGAAAGAAAGAAGGAACAATAGAAAGAAAAAAAAGGACAGATAGATGGACATTTAGATAGACAACTGGATAGAGAGCTACACAGATGGACAAACGGATAGACAGATAGCTAAACTAGATTAACAGATAGACAGACAGATAGATAGCCAAATAGACAGATAGGCAGCCCGATAGATATAAAACAGATTGTCGAGTTGGTTTTGTTTTACTTTATATACTCAAGATTGTCAAAGTCACAGTAACAAATGTAAATTATTTAAATATGCTGATGACACTGTCATATGGGTTTATTGAACAAAAAATCATTAGATGAAGATTGTATTGAATATTTTAACGAAGTACTACAGTTTCACAATTGGTGCAATTCAAATTTTCTGAATTTAAATGTAACTAAAACCAAAGAATTAATTGTGAACTTTGGAAAAGACAAACGTATTGGTGTTCCTGTCTTAATTGATAACAAAGAAGTCGAGGTTGTTAATTCGTATAAGTATCTTGGTACAGTAATTGATGACACTTGAAAGGTGATGAAAATATTCTCAGAATTACAAAGAAAGCTAGACAACGTTTGTTTTTTCTCAGAAAACTAAGAAGTATCAATGTTGATAGAAAAATCGTCAATATGTTTTATACAAACATTATTCAGTCTGTTATTACTTTTTGCATTATTTGTTGGTATGAAAATTTAACAAAATTGAATGTCAACAACCTTGATAGAATTATAAAATCAGCTAGAAGATTGGGATGTAATGAAATAAACAACATGAGTGAATTATACACATGCTTCATGCAAAAAAAGGTTAAATTTATTATGAAAGACTGTAACCATCCTTTAAATACCTTTTTTCGCTTTCTTCCCTCAGGCATTAGACTTAACTCAATTTTTTGTAGAACAGATCTTTTAAAAAAATCATTTGTTCCATCTGCTATTCGTTTATTTAACAAGTCATAGTTTTTGTATTCTAGTCATACCTCATATGTTTTTGTTTTTACATGTTTTTACATAATTTTATTGTTGTTACACTACTTGATTTTCATGTCTGCAAAACAAGTTTCCTGAATAAGGATTAATAAAGTTATTGTCATTGTCATTGTCATTGTCATTGTCAATGTCATAGAATGAAATAGATAGATTGATAGGTAGATAGAAAGATCGAAAGATCAAAAGATCGAAAGATAGGAAGATAGAAAGACAGAAAGAAAGATGAGGCTCTGGTGGGGTTTTGTGTCCCCCTGTCCCTTGGCCATTTTACTTTTGAATTCCCTGTCCCTTTGCAATTTTACTAATGGTGCTTTTGAATTCCTCGTCCCTCAGCGCTGAATTGAGTTTTACGTCCCCCTGTCCCTTGGCCATTTTACTTTTGAATTCCCTGTCTTTTTACTTTTGAGTTCCTCGTCCCTCATTCCCCCCGCCCCCATTCAGAGCCTCAAAGATAAACCGAAATAGAAAAAAAATAAAGGAAGAAGGAAACAAAGAAAGAAAATGAAGGACAGATATGGACAGCCAGAGTCCAGGGGCGTAGATCCTGGGGGGGATGGGGGTGATGCATCCCCCCCTAGGATGAACCTGGGGGGATGATCATATGATTTTACCCCCCTAGAATTTCAAATTATTAATACTTGGTGTTGACAATTATCTGTCATATTTAGCAATTTTCCATGACGCCAGTTGCATGTTGTGTGAAAAAAAGGTCTCAAAACTAACCTTCGAAAATCTATAATATATTGGTTTTTGGGCCCTAGAGTGGCCCTCGAAATCTACCGCTGCACGACTTTCGGCCCGCTGGGCCACGCACGAACGAAGTTGGCGATCCCCGAAATCATCTCCCCTAGGGACCGTTCAGAATTTATGACTGGGGGGGGGGTGGGAGTTTTGCCAGAACTTCCTGTCAAAAATTGATACCCCCCCTTGAGATTCATGCGGATTTTTAGTACCCCACCCCTAGGTTTCATGCGTATTTTAGGTACCCCCCCCTCGACACATAAACGAATACAGACATATTTAGTGTTATACATGGTCACGCGGTACAGATTAGCGCAATTTCGCGGACTTTTGCGCGTAAAAAAGAGCGAATAAAGTTAGTTTATGCGGGTTTATAAAAAATTTTCTTTGTTAAAATTTATTACCCCCCTTGGAAGTGTTGTCAAAAATTAATACCCCCCCTTGAAACACGTGTGAAAAGTTAGTACCCCCTCGGGCAAAACTCCCACCCCCCCCAGTCATAAATTCTGAACGGTCCCCTCCAAAAATGAAAAATCTACACCCCTGAGCCAGACAGATCAGTCTACTGGAACTGGCCATGTAAACAACCTCAAGCAGCATGCAAATGAGCATGATATGGCAAAACAAAATTGTTTTCTTTCATACTGTGGGAATCTTAAATTAATAACAATAAAATTGACCCAAGCCACACGAAATGGCTCCCCTGTGAGAGAGTGGGCAATATATGATTTCTATCTATCTATCTATCTATCTATCTATCTATCTATCTATCTATCTATCTAATAGTATCTATCTATCTATCTATCTATCTATCTAATGGCTATATATCTATCTAATGGCTATCTATCTATCCATCCATGTATCTATATCTATCTCTCTATGTATGTATGCTACAGTATGCATGTATTATATGTATCAACAGATTCATCGTCCATGTATATATTGTATATATATATATAAAAATGAAAAGACAGGGAAGATCAAATGGATGATTAAATGCATAATTTTTTAGAGTGTTATTCGGCCAGTATATTTTTCCTTAGTTATATGAACTCCCTTTGCAGGGAAAGGTAACTGATGTAGGCCTACATTTACATTCAGGCATAAGTGTCATGATATTTATCATGTGTCAGCAATAAGCAGTGTAACAGTAAACTCATAGATAAGCAGTAAAATCGCACCTAAAACAGTACATTAATTCAGAGGAATATAATGTGAAACCATAGAGTTAAAAAATTATAGATCCATGATTAAACATAAAAAGATTCATAAATTGACGTTGAAGCCTGTCTTAAAAGGCAAATGTGGATATTGAAGGAAAAAAAGCCCAATGACAAGGGCATTATAATTTGTTAGAATGGTTCTTTTGTCAAATCGCGATTGCCATCAATGTCCTATTGGCTTAATTGCTTGCATGCTGCAAAGCATATGTGCACATTTCAATCCAATTAAACAAAGCAGCAACTGAAGGCAGATATATAGCCTAATAATATCATGGAAGAAAAGAAATTGCCATTAATTGAGTAAGACAGATATTACACAGACAGAAAATCAAAATCGTTATAAATTGCAGTTTGGTTGCCGTGAATTGAGTATTACGAAACGGCGCGAAATGCTGGATCTGCTGGATCACAAAGAACTGTTCAGCTAAGGCCGGAAGTATGATCACGAAGGGAATGGCTTGCTTGGCGAGATAATTGTTCTATCAATCTTTGGGCATTTAAATCGAAGGGAAAAGTTTACAAGGAATTCATAATGATGTGAGTTCATCAGAAAGACGTGTATGAAAAAAGGGGGAATGTGTATAATAGATGGGGTGAGGATTGTCAGGGGATATATACATCTTAGACAACGTATCACAGTGAAGGCAGCCAGAGGCAGAACCAGATTGGGGGAGGGGGCTGAAATGGGCATTGTGTGAAAAGAGAAATTGGGGTGTTATGGGCGAGTTGGTTTTGTGGATATGGCAAGTTATATGTTTTTGAGGCATATGGGAGTGTTTGAAATGGGAAGGAGGAGAAAATTTTGTGATTTTGATGGCATCGGAACTGGTACCCCAAGTGGTTAATGTGCCACTGGCATTACAGTCTTATTTAGATAGATAGATATCAAGTAATAAGTACAGTTCAACCCAAAATAAAGTGTGACTCCCACAGCAGGAAGGAAGAATCAGCCACCGCCACTACCGTATGGAGTGACATCATCCCAACTTATTCTGGCTTGTAATAATTATAAGGATAAGTTGGGCGACTGCCTTTGTCATATATCCATTGTCGAATCATAAATTCTATATCAATATTTATGCCGTAACTTTCTGTAATCAATCTCTCTTGAGTCTTTTCCCAAGCTTGAGGGTAGCATCAGTTAACAAACACTGCGTTCCCAATTATTATGCAACCATGCTTTCTAATGATATCTAAAAAAGAAATAACCCTATTAGGATATCCTTTACACATAATGATAAATGTGTCATGGAGTCAATATACTTTCAGTTCTATATATATAGCATAACTCCTAATTGAAACTAGTTGATTCTATATAAATAAATGATTCTATAAATTATTTTGCTATTATAAACAAAGCATGTACATGTAAAGCCATTTGCTTGTCACTAAATGTCAGACCCCTGCCTCATAGGCTTTGGCCCCATGGGCCTCGGTCCCCTTACTGCATTTCAAAATTGTTATCTCTTTAGTGTCCTATTCTGCTTATAAATCCCTTACTTGCTTCTCCCAATTTAATGTTTTTGTTTGTTAAATTACATGCTAATGAAGGACATTTCTGTTTTTTAATAACACGTACTAAGAATAAAAGAAAAAGGAACTTATGAATGGAATAAACAGAGAAGGTTTTTGGTATATTGCAAGAGATCACAAACATATTATCAATGAAACATAATCAAATTTTTAACACATAAACTGTAAATTGTACATTGAGAAAATTTCCTTCTGTCTTTGTATAGATCAAAATTCCATATTTATTTATAAACTTTTAAAAATTCTTAATGGAAAGCCAGGCAAAATATAGGACTATTTATATTCCTCTAGATGAAATGTTGCTCAGCATTGCCTCAGAGTGAGAGGGGTGCACACTTGACTGTTCAGCAGGGAGGAGGGGGGGGGAGGTGGGGATGTTACTAATTACAGATTGTTTGGACCACAAGAAGCATGGCCAAGTAAACAACCCATGATTGGACAGCCCTCTCTGGCCAGCATTTTGGAGGGAAAATTGGAGCGGGAAAATTGACAGCTTATCACTGGAGGTGGCCATTCTCTCATTGCCTCTGAATTGGAACAGTCAACTGAACAGTGAAACTTTCTTGGACAGTTTTCTTTGGATATTGGCTTTAGGTAGAAGGGCAGACAGTAGTCAAAGGTAAGTTAATTATGAATTGTCACTATTTATAAATGCTCCCTTGCTTGCTCCCTTGCTTGCTTCCTTGCTTGCTTCCTTGCACTCCCTTGCTTGCTCCCTTGCGCTTGCTCCCTTGCTCGCTTCCTTGCACTCCCTTGCTAGTTTCCTTGCTTGCTTCCTTGCACTCCCTTGCTTGCTCCCTTGTTTGCTCCCTTTCTTGCTTCCTTGCACTCCCTTGCTAGCTTCCTTGCACTCTCCTGTTTGCTTCCTTGCACTCCCTTGCTTGTTTCCTTGCACTCCCTTGCTTGCTCCCTTGCTTGCTCCCTTGCTTGCTCCCTTGCTTGCTCCCTTTCTTGCTTCCTTGCGCTCCCTTGCTAGCTTCCTTCCTTGCTTCCTTGCACTCTCCTGTTTGCATAAGATGAAAAGTCAAAGTGTGCAAGTAATTTTTGTGCTGACTGTATTGCATGTATAATTTCTATATTTATGATATTCATGAATTCTTCAGGAGGGGACTTCTTTCTTTTTTTCTCTTTTTTAATCAAACTTTCACATGTGGAAATGGGAAAATTGACAGGGCCCTTTGGCTGCTTAATGCTCTGATAACCCAAGGCCCTAATTACCTTATTCTAATCATATTTTTAGATTATGCCATTTTGATATTTTGTGACACTTGTATTTCAGTGTAGTGATAGAATTTCAGGGGAATGCAATGGGCTGTAATCAAAGCTAATTACCCCTTCTTGCTATCAGTGACCTCCCAGGTCCAGCCACTTGCTCCAGAACAGCCAGGCTGTAAGCATCTTCTTAAAAAATTCCCACTCACCTCTCCCCTTTGCTTAATGAGGTGTAGCCATCTTAGTCTAGGTAGTGGGAGACTTTAATTTTAAATATTTTTTGCTTATCTTTGATGCAGTAATCAGTTCTCTGTTCAGTGTTGGTCTTATCTCCACTCTGGAGTCTCTTAATTTCTATGCTTGTATGCTTGAATGTCTTTGTACTCTTTTGGTACTGTATGCTATACTATTGTATGTATGTTGTGTATTTGATGCCTATGCTTATCAGAGTATTAAAGTCTCCTTTTTTGGCACACTTTGGGTTTTGTCAATTTACAAGTTTTTGGAGTATCAAGTTTTAGAGTATGCACCCCATTACCTTAGTCTCACATGCCAGAGTTCACAAATCCTGATATTGTGGATATCAACTCCTTTGATTTCCACAATCTGACTAATTATCTTCTTTAATCTATAACAACCAAATCATCACAGCATTACTGCATCTAAATTTATGAATGGGAGGGCACTACCTCTGGCATATTTATCATTAATCACTGATTATTGTCACATCTCCTTGCCTAACTCCCATAAAGAAGATTGATAGAGATAGCTTGTTGCACTCAACTGACCTTCTGTAGGGTGGGAATATCTCAATAAGGGTATGAAAAGGTCAGGGGGGGGGCGGGGTTCTCCTTGCTCAGAACACATGATTATGGCAATTAATTATTATTAGGTTATAAAGAAAGATGGTGAATATGGTATGCATTTCCAGTGGCATCACCAGGATTTATTTCAGGGGAGGCATGGTGGGGCCAAGCTGTTCAACAATCAACATGGGGGGGGGGTATGTGACTTGAAATGACTTATGCGACAACTGAGGGGGTCAGAGGGGGGCCTCCCCTGCCCTGCCCCCTGTTGACACCACTGTGGATTTCCAATTTTCCAATACACCCTTCCAGCTTCAACAAAGTGTAATTTTAAATTCAGAATTCCACTAAGATATCTAGCTTTCCACATGCACCTTGTATAAAGTTTTCTAATTTCATTTCAGTTACAGAGCAAGAAAACAGTGCTGAAAGATACATCAGAAAATGATACACCAAAATAGCATGGCACAGAGTCAAGAGCTAAGGTATTGGTCACTATTGCATTGCCACTTTAAATCAACTCTAATTGAAGCGCGAAGAGATTACCTTTTTGGCCTCCTATGACCCACTAGATTTAGTATAAGTTGATGATACAAAGAAAATTTTGATATGTCGCAAATGAGTTATAAATATGTGTTTGATTATGCCAATGCTCTCTTCTGGAATGTACAGGGGTGCCGGAACAGGGGGGGCAGAGGGGGCAATTGCCCCTCCTGCCTTTTTCCAGGGGGGCAGGGGGGGCAAGGGTGCCCTTCAGATCTTAAAGAAAAAATACATCATTAGCCCTTATTTTACTAGTTTTAGGCACAAATTAGTAAGTATATTTTCAGATTATCATTGACTCTCTGAAGTCTCTATTTGAATTTTGTCACGCGAAATTGCCGCGAACATGATTTGCCCTTTTTCGTCTGAGCGCCCCTGCTGCCCGCGATTCCTTCCGGCACCCCTGGGAATGTACATTGCACCTACTGGCAGCTGTTTTAGTAACCACATCCTTATTATAATAATGCACTTGTAGAAATTCAAATCATTTCCTCAATAAGAATGTACTCTACTCACAAGTCAGCTTTCATGCTCTTTCCCCCAGAGCGCTTCATCAGCCTTGAATGAAGGGAATGATGGACATTAGGTGGTGTTCACAGTTTTAGTTGTTGTTGGTTCAATTTTAATATATACAATCTACCATCCTATTTACTCTTTGTGTATTTTCTTTCAGGTTAAAAACAAGAAGGCAAAAGAAGCTCGTTCTTCAGCAAAGAAATTGCACAAGGACTAAGGTACGTTTTATTAAAATTCAAATGTATAATCGAAAGTAATGTAGAAATAATTGCATTCGCCAATCCTCATCCAAACTTTTTTCTTCTTCTCTTGCCATAATAATTATTTAACATCAGCAACTGAGATTTACCATTCTTGGCTGGCAGCTGAGGCAAATAAACTATAACCTTAAATTATGAATGTTGCGATCTGTCAGGTCCTCAGAACCAAATTATTTGGTCACTTATTGTGATCGGGCTACGTTATGGCTCATGGTTACACAGTGATCAGGCTTCTGTTCTGCCTTGTCCTCAGAACCAACTTTACATTATCACATTTGTGATCAGGCACCATGCCTAGTGGTTGTGGCAGTTACATTAGTCTGTGATCTGTTTTGTCCTCAAAACCAAATATATATTGTCACCACGAGTGATGGAGCCATGTAGCTAGTGGTTATGACAGTGAGCGATGTTACATTATTCATGTTTATACCAGTGTTTTTTTAGGACTAAACTTATTTGATGCATTATCTTTTTGATGTCTATGATTACTGGCAAGAGGAATAGAAAATGAAAAATCTAAAATAAGTAGTGATTGTTTAATGTTAATGTTGCGATCTGTCAGGTCCTCAGAACCAAATTATTTGGTCACTTATTGTGATCGGGCTACGTTATGGCTCATGGTTACACAGTGATCAGGCTTCTGTTCTGCCTTGTCCTCAGAACCAACTTTACATTATCACAATTGTGATCGGGCACCATGCCTAGTGGTTGTGGCAGTTACATTAGTCTGTGATCTTTTTTGTCCTCAAAACCAAATATATATTGTCACCACGAGTGATGGAGCCATGTAGCTAGTGGTTATGACAGTGAGCGATGTTACATTATTCATGTTTATACCAGTGTTTTTTTAGGACTTTACTTATTTGATGCATTATCTTTTTGATGTCTATAATTACTGGCAAGAGGAATAGAAAATGAAAATTCTAAAATAAGTAGTGATTGTTTAATGTTAATGTTGCGATCTGTCAGGTCCTCAGAACCAAATTATTTGGTCACTTATTGTGATCGGGCTACGTTATGGCTCATGGTTACACAGTGATCAGGCTTCTGTTCTGCCTTGTCCTCAGAACCAACTTTACATTATCACAATTGTGATCGGGCACCATGCCTAGTGGTTGTGGCAGTTACATTAGTCTGTGATCTGTTTTGTCCTCAAAACCAAATATATATTGTCACCACGAGTGATGGAGCCATGTAGCTAGTGGTTATGACAGTGAGCGATGTTACATTATTCATGTTTATACCAGTGTTTTTTTGGGACTAAACTTATTTGATGCATGATCTTTCTGATGTCTTTAATTACTGGCAAGAGGAATAGAAAATGAAAAATCTAAAATAAGTAGTGATTGTTTAATGTTAATGTTGCGATCTGTCAGGTCCTCAGAACCAAATTATTTGGTCACTTATTGTGATCGGGCTACGTTATGGCTCATGGTTACACAGTGATCAGGCTTCTGTTCTGCCTTGTCCTCAGAACCAACTTTACATTATCACAATTGTGATCGGGCACCATGCCTAGTGGTTGTGGCAGTTACATTAGTCTGTGATCTGTTTTGTCCTCAAAACCAAATATATATTGTCACCACGAGTGATGGAGCCATGTAGCTAGTGGTTATGACAGTGAGCGATGTTACATTATTCATGTTTATACCAGTGTTTTTTTGGGACTAAACTTATTTGATGCATGATCTTTCTGATGTCTATAATTACTGGCAAGAGGAATAGAAAATGAAAAATCTAAAATAAGTAGTGATTGTTTAATGTTAATGTTGCGATCTGTCAGGTCCTCAGAACCAAATTATTTGGTCACTTATTGTGATCGGGCTACGTTATGGCTCATGGTTACACAGTGATCAGGCTTCTGTTCTGCCTTGTCCTCAGAACCAACTTTACATTATCACAATTGTGATCGGGCACCATGCCTAGTGGTTGTGGCAGTTACATTAGTCTGTGATCTGTTTTGTCCTCAAAACCAAATATATATTGTCACCACGAGTGATGGAGCCATGTAGCTAGTGGTTATGACAGTGAGCGATGTTACATTATTCATGTTTATACCAGTGTTTTTTTAGGACTTTACTTATTTGATGCATTATCTTTTTGATGTCTATAATTACTGGCAAGAGGAATAGAAAATGAAAATTCTAAAATAAGTAGTGATTGTTTAATGTTAATGTTGCGATCTGTCAGGTCCTCAGAACCAAATTATTTGGTCACTTATTGTGATCGGGCTACGTTATGGCTCATGGTTACACAGTGATCAGGCTTCTGTTCTGCCTTGTCCTCAGAACCAACTTTACATTATCACAATTGTGATCGGGCACCATGCCTAGTGGTTGTGGCAGTTACATTAGTCTGTGATCTGTTTTGTCCTCAAAACCAAATATATATTGTCACCACGAGTGATGGAGCCATGTAGCTAGTGGTTATGACAGTGAGGGATGTTACATTATTCATGTTTATACCAGTGTTTTTTTGGGACTAAACTTATTTGATGCATGATCTTTCTGATGTCTATAATTACTGGCAAGAGGAATAGAAAATGAAAATTCTAAAATAAGTAGTGATTGTTTAATGTTAATGTTGCGATCTGTCAGGTCCTCAGAACCAAATTATTTGGTCACTTATTGTGATCGGGCTACGTTATGGCTCATGGTTACACAGTGATCAGGCTTCTGTTCTGCCTTGTCCTCAGAACCAACTTTACATTATCACAATTGTGATCGGGCACCATGCCTAGTGGTTGTGGCAGTTACATTAGTCTGTGATCTGTTTTGTCCTCAAAACCAAATATATATTGTCACCACGAGTGATGGAGCCATGTAGCTAGTGGTTATGACAGTGAGCGATGTTACATTATTCATGTTTATACCAGTGTTTTTTTAGGACTAAACTTATTTGATGCATGATCTTTCTGATGTCTATAATTACTGGCAATCACCTATAGTGATTGGGCTACATTATAGCTCTTAGTTACACTTATGACAGTGACCAAAGTAATTTATCATATTTGTTAACTTTAGGAGAAGCATTATGCCCAATTTCATGCAAAGCAATGAATAATGAGAAGTGGCTCAGTGAAACTCAAAATTTATAATAATCATTTATGTTTCTTGATCTAAAATTGCGGACAAAATTCATTTATGTTTGCCATGGATACACCAAAGTAAAGATCAATACATATTATGTTGTTTTGGGGTTGCAATAGTGTCATTAATCAAAACACGTTTATTGCAAGGATGTTATTTTATAGACCACTTTTGCCACCCATTCTGAAAAATGACTTCTAAAACCAAGTTTTGCCTGTACTTTTGGCTCTAATTTCTTGGGTCTTTGATTTTTCATTTACATTACAGTGCCGCCTGTAAGTAAGTGAAACGCATGAAATGGTGCCATTGCATCAATGCTAAACATCCTCAGCAAAACTGCTTGTGGAAGCATGAATTCTCATCCAATGAGAGGAAAACATATTGGGTCATAAAGGCCGATATGTGAGTTATGTGGGATAACATGTGCGGCCAATATTCTTTGCTGTAGTCAGAGTTAGGTATGAGTCAAAGTCTTTGATAAGTAAGTGAACCACCATTCCCTATTAAATAACATTGGGCCTGTGTTTCACTTACTTATTTGAGACTTTGACCCATACCTAACTCCAACTACAGCAAAGAAAATTGGCCCCTAGTGTTATCACACATGCCTCACATATCAGCCTTTACGACCCAATATGTTTTTCTCTCATAGGATGAAAATTCATGCTTCACAAGCAGTTTTGCTGAGGATGTTTAGCATTGATGCCATGGCACCATTTCATGCGTTTCACTTACTTACAGGCGGCACTGTATAAATCAGGAAAGCAATGTGATGAACTGCTGTCCTTTCATATACATTTTCAAACAGCTACATAGCTACACCCATTAAAGTCCGCAATTTTAGATCAAGAAACATAAATGATAAATCCATTTTGAGCTTTTCTTTTTTCTTTGAAAACGAAGAGCTTGTTGTCGCCCATTCAAAGTTGTTGTCATTGTCATCCTAGCTAATGTCGGGTAAGTGTCAGAATTCCACTAAGGGTTATTACCCAGTGAGTGTGGATCAGGAAAATGTGGACAAATCCTAGATAGCTGCGAAAATGGTATTGAATGGTAAGAAACACAATTAATTGACCCATGTAAAGAACAATGTCTTGATGAGTCTTTACAAACGTACATGTGTACATTAGCGTTGAAGTTGACTTTTGGTCCTTGAGCCACTAGCTTTTTGCTAAATTTTTATTTCCTCTTTGTCTAACAGGAAATACACTCAATTACCATCAGCTGTTTTTGGCAACAAGGTATATTTTGAATTCACACTGGACTTTAGAATCACCGTATTGTATCATCGACTGTTCTTTATGATTTAGCATATTCCGGTGATGAATAGTACATACTAGTGAGATAAAGAAGCTGAATGTCAAATTAAATTAGGAAACCGACAATTCTTCACTGTCAGAAAATATAAACCATGAGGACAACTTCAAGGTGAATACAATATATCAGGACATTAAATTCATGCAAACACTTGTTTGTGAGGCATGGTCCTTTGACTTTTTGTCAAAATGAAAAAATTATGATAATATTTGAAAAAAATCTTTATAGAAAATGTCAACTATTTGAATAAATAATGGGTTGTGTATATATATCATTGTTTGTGTATAACAGGTTGATGAGGCACAGTACAGTGACTCAAAATAAGTAATTATCTATTATAGAAATTGTCACAAAACAACACCTCAGGGTATTAAATATATGCATACAGTTGGATAATGCGTCTATGAACCACAGTACAGTGACTTTTTCCTTAAATATGATAATGTTTTAATAATCTTAATACAAAATATCAGGTCTTTGAATAAACATTGAGTTATGTAAACATATTGTTTGTATCATAGGTTGATGAGGCACAGTACAGTGACTCAAAATAAATAATAATCTATTATAGAAATTGTCACAAAACAAAACCTCCGGGTATTAAATATATGCATACAGTTGGATAATGCGTCTATGAACCACAGTACAGTGACTTTTTCCTTAAATATGATATTTTAATAATCTTAATACAAAATATCAGGTCTTTGAATAAACATTGAGTTATGTAAACATATTGTTTGTATCATAGGTTGATGAGGCACAGTACAGTGACTCAAAATAAGTAATACTCTATTATAGAAATTGTCACAAAACAACACCCCAGGGTATTGAATATATGCATACAGTTGGATAATGTGTCTATGAACCATAGTACAGTGACTTTTTCCTTAAATATGATAATGTTTTAATAATCTTAATACAAAATATCAGGTCTTTTAATAAACATTGAGTTATGTAAACATATTGTTTGTATCATAGGTTGATGAGGCACAGTACAGTGACTCAAAATAAATAATAATCTATTATAGAAATTGTCACAAAACAAAACCTAAGGGTATTAAATATATGCATACAGTTGGATAATGCGTCTATGAACCACAGTACAGTGGCTTTTTCATTAAATATGATAATGTTTTAATAATTTTAATACAAAACATAAGGTCTTTGAATAAATATTGAGTTATGTAAACATATTGTTTGTATCATAGGTTGATGAGGCACAGTACAGTGACTCAAAATAAGTAATAATCTATTATAGAAATTGTCACAAAACAAAACCTCAGGGTATTGAATATATGCATACAGTTGGATAATGTGTCTATGAACCACAGTACAGTGGCTTTTTCCTTAAATATGATAATATTTAAATAATCTTAATACAAAATATCAGGTCTTTGAATAAACATTGAGTTATGTAAACATATTGCTTGTATCATAGGTTGATGAGGCACAGTACAGTGACTCAAAATAAGGAATAATCTATGAAAGAAATTGTCACAAAACAACACCTCAGGGTATTAAATATATGCATACAGTTGGATAATGTGTAGACCTTTGAACCACAGTACAGTGACTTTTGGACAGCATCATTAAGACAACAATATGTGCATGTGCATGTGAATAATCTTAATACAATATTCCACAGTCTGCGTGAACAGGCCATGTAAATGAGCACAAGCAGCAAGCAAATGAGCATGATATGGCAGAAAAAATAGTTTTCTTTCATACTGTGGGAATCTTAGATTAATAAAAATAACATTAGATAACAAAATGAATGTTTATACTTTTAAGTTACCAGCACCTCTGCGCGCTTGAAATAGATAATAATTATGCTCTTCATTATCAGATAAAAACCATGTGATTACCAATTGCATATTTACCCTAGTTTATCACGTTAATAATCTGAAAATAACCTCACAATCATATTTTGACAATTTTGTCAGGTTGGTAGTTTTCAAACTATGACCTATGCCAAGTGCTGTAACCTGCTTAGATATTATTAATGCCAAGTTTGAAAACATTATGATTTATTAACAAACAATTGTTTCTTTTTCAATAATGAGGAAAATCAGCGAATGTATCTTCATCATGCAACATTGGTCCATGAAATATAATTTGCTCCTGGGATCAGTGAAAGTCATGGTATGTTCCTTGATTGATTTGCATGTATATCACAGTGTAAGACAGTGATAAGAGCTTAATTCAGTAACCATCTATTGCTGTTCAGTCATTTTTTTTTTAGTATAGTGATGAGGTTGATAAGTCAAAATCTACAACATGTACATGGGGCTTTCAAATGTTATGTCCAACAAATCATTAATATTTGGTAGATTTGGCAAATTGACATGGAGACCTGAAACTTGGGTCTTTTTAATTTTAGGTAATCAGCAATTTATCCACAAAAAATTGTGCCATAGAAATAAAAAACAAATTGTTGATTAGTTTCCATGGAAACCAGAAGTCGATGAAATGCGGCCCAGATTTTGTAGGACTCTCTTGCAATGAGTTTAATACTACTACAGTGTGGCTTACTGACTGACTAAATTGAAGTTTACAGACAATTCTTTAAAACACAATGGGCTAAGAATGGAAAATGATTTGCACAGGAAAAAATGATATTGTCTTCATATGTCAACCAGCTGGGGCTAATTGGATTTTGTTCATGAGGTTAGCAAATATTATTTTGATATGGATTGCAAAATGGCGAAAGAGGCTATCGGTAATAATCTTCTTTAATTTGATCGCAAAAAATCTGTCTGACAGAGAATAACATTCTAAAACAAACATACAAAAAGACAGTATGCGTGTTAGAGCCATCGAAAGGTGGAACAAGCATTTTCGGAAGGAAAGAGAGACAAATTAGACAGCCTGAGAACTCCATAAATTGACCTCAACATGTAGATTACAAAGGATGTTGTTTTCTTAACAGATAAAAAGTATGAGGAAATGTTTGAAGTATCCAGTTGATTACTTTAGGGGAGTTATGAAATAATAATTCCTGTTTTGGATATGGATCCTGTTTTATATCTCTTGTCATAATTTGATCTTTTACAAGTTACATTGAGTTAGTGTCTATTTAAAAGCAACTCCGGGCCACATTACTTGTTATTTCCATGGAAATCAGTTACCATTTACTTTTAATTTTATGATATCAATTTTTTGAGATTATTTGTGAATTACCTCAATATTATCTGACCAAAAAATCATGTCCCTATCAAATACAGCTCAAGTTATGACAAGTTGGACAGAACTTGTGGAAAACCCCTCGTACAATTATATCATGCTGATAAGACTGCTTAAAAGAATGTCAGTAACTTGGCACTCTGTTTGTAACTCCTGTTTAAATTTTTTTAAACTAGTCTATATTATCCTGTACAATGTCTCATCCATATCTTTTAATAACTTGAATTTCCAGAAAGTCATTAGCCAGATGTAAAGAAAAAGAAGAGGAACAAGCCACTTGGCTCATTCAGGTAAGATATTCCAAATGTTTTGCTTGATATTTCCAACCAAAGTGGCCATAATACATAAACTAGAAAGTTTCTGGAAACATGGTTGGAGGAGTTTAATGCCTAGGGTTTAATGGTCCATACTACAGGTAATCATAAATATAACATGAAATAATCGTGTTAACACAACTATTATATGAAATTCCTGAACGATATCACTCATCACTGAGCAGTTTACATATATTCCTGTTTAATTTTCATACAACTTGATGGGATATTGTGCATAAGCTATATTAGTCTAAAATTAAGGTTGATTTCTGAGGTGCTAGACCAAGATAGGAAACATCCCAACTCATATAATATTATTCTACAGATATGTAAACAATCTGTCACAAAAAAAGAGATTAAATGACTGAAATTTTGCAGTAATGAAGTAAATACATGTTACACGGCTAAATCAACCTTTGGTCATATATTTTTGTCATGCATCTTGCATATTTAAATATTATTTGTTTTATTTCAGGAGAATGTGGCTGAAATGTGTGCGGAAGAGGAAAGAACCTGAGATGCTGTGGAATGAAAGGGTTATTCCTTGTTACCAGCAGAGGGAGAGTCATTCACATGTAATCTTTTGTATGAAGGTAAGTTGTACTAATTTGGGAGAAAAATAATTAATTAAATGCTACAGAAATATCTGCCAAGTGAGACAGTAGGCGGGGCACAGTGAGACGGGTAAGTCTGCCACCACAATTGTAAACCCTCTAGGCATGCAAAATAACTTTATCAATGGATATTCTAAAAACTGATATATCCCATCATTAAAAGTTGGTGAGGTGAGTTTCTAGTTCCATTTCTGTGCAATTCATGTCGGTGGACAAGTGTTTAACATATTTAACCTGCCGCACCTATTACTTTCTTATGCCTTGCTAATCAGAATCTTTCCTGATGTTTTCCGCTGGATATAACTCTCTAAAACAAGAGGTCCGTGACAGGCATCTCTTTTTCAATTGTGAATTATGAGTTACACCTTGCATTCAAGGTGTTTTTAGTCTATTCTGTGGTGTCTCACTGTGCATCGTCTCACTGTACCCCACACAGCATTCTTTATTAAATTTGAAAATTCCATGGAGACACATGCCTAAATCAGGGATTGCCAGCATAGCAAAATAAGTCAAAAAGCCATAGTTTCAATGCCTGGTGATTTATTTGCATTAACTCCTAATGCCTACGCATCAGAACAAAAAGTCATTTGGCACGATTATTTACTTATTTAGGCTAAAAACCAAAAGCTTGAATTTACATTCGCCCTATGCTGTGAAACTTTTCCGGAATTAGGTTTACCTTTCACTTATGTAACTTTTGTTCAACATAAGAGATGTTAGTTCTGTAAACAGTACCACTTTGATGCTAGGGGCACTGTCTCGCTGTGCCTGCCGTCTAACTGTGCCCGGCTCTCCCCTACAGCAATAAAATTGTCTCATCTCTAAAAATACCTCAGCTATTTATAAAATGTAATACATTTTGTTGTTGTTTTGCAGTTTGCTGAGAGTATCCTTGCGAGAACTGATCCTTTAAACTGCATAGATGTCACAGAGATATCAAATGAACAGCACGGATTGCAAGATTACTGCTTCAAGAAGGGAATTTGCCAGCTCCATAAGCTGTCTTCCGTATAAAAGTTGGTTGAAAAAAATTCGAAGTGTGTGTTTTGCTCATACGGACATTGTCAGAAGTTAGGTTGTTGAGTATCGTGTATCATTACAGTGCCGCCTGTAAGTAAGTGAAACGCATGACATTGTGCCATTGCATCAATGCTAGACATCCTCCGCCAAACTGCTTGTGGAGGCATGAATTCTCATCGGATGAAAGGGAAACAAAGTTGGTCATAAAGGCCGATGTGTTAGGCAAGTGGGATAAAAATAACAGCCCATTTTCTTCGCTGTAGTTGGAGTTAGGTATGGGTCAAAGTCCTTGATAAGTAAGTGAACCGTCCTTCCCTATGTTTTAACATTGGGCCTGCGTTTCACTTACTTATCAAAGACTTTGACCCATACCAAACTCCAACTACAGCAAAGAAAATTGGCTGCTATTTTTATCCCACATGCCTCACATATCGGCCTTTATGACCCAAAATGTTTTCCTCTCATCGGATGAGAATTCGTCCTTCCAGAAGCATTTTGGTTAATGATGTTTAACATTGATGCAATGGCACAATATCATGCGTTTCACTTACTTACAGGCAGCACTGTATATGAATGTGATAATTATCTTAGATAAAAAAGATATATGATATTCATTAGCCAATTATCATTATGACTGTTTTTGGTAACATCTTCCATTGATATCAGAAATGTTGCAGTACAGTCGAGCACGGAATGAATAGTGCATCTATAGGTACAAGTGTAGTTTCATGTAAATGAAAGAATTATTTATAAGTCACCAGAATATGTGTTGTTGAGAGTATTTGAAAGTGTGCGCTTTGCCCATATGGACATCGTCAGCCATTAGGTTCTTGAACTTTCAATTGTTTACCATTATGTAAATGTTACTATTATCTTAAATCAAAAAAATGCAATTAATGAGCTTATTATTATTATGCTCATTTTTGTTAACGTCTCACATTTAAGTCAGAAATGTCGCAGTACAGTCCAGCACGGAATGAATAGTGCATCTATAGGCACAAGTAAATCAAACGCAAGTCAAACTATTATTTAGCAGTCTTACGAATTTTGGTTGGTTGATATAATTGAAAGTGTGTGCTTTGCTCATAAGGACATTGTTGAATTTTCAATTGTTTATCATTATGTGAATGTCATAATTATCTTAAATCCAAAAGATGTATGATGTTAATGAACTAATTATCATTATGACCGTTATTGTTAACGTCCTACATTTAAGTCAGAAATGTTGCAGTACAGTCCAGCATGGAATGAATAGTGCTTCTATAGGCACAAGTACCGTCTCACGTAACTCAAACTATTATCTAGCAGTTCTAGTTGGTTGATAGAATTTGAAAGTGTGTGCTTAGCTCATACCGACATTGTTGAATTTTCAATGGTTTATCGTTATGTGAATGTCATAATTATCTTGAATCAAAAAGATGGCTGACGTTAATGAGCTAATTATCGTTATGGCTGTTTTTGCTAACGTCCTACATTTAAGTCAGAAATGTTGCAGTGCAGTCCAGCACAGAGTGAATAGTGCATCTATAGGCACAAGTGTAATTACATGTAATAAAAGTTTTATTTAGCAGTCATCCGAATATATGTTGACCAGTCCAAAGAATTTGAAAGTGTGTGCTTTGCTCAAATGGACATTGTTGAATTTTCAATTGTTTATCATTATATATATATTATGTGAATGTCTTAGTTATCTTAAATCAAAAAGATGTATGATGTTCATTATGACAGTTTTTGGCAACATATTACATTGAGAAATGTTGCAGTACAGTCTGGCACAGAAAGAAAAGTCCATGTACAGGCAAGGGTAATTTCATGTAAAAGGATTTGAAAGTGTGTGTCTGCTCGTTTCGTGGAAATCAAACTATTACTTGTCTGTCTCATCAGTCATATGATATGTTTGAAAAAAAGTCTGCTGACACTCAAATTTTGCTGAAATCAGTGGATACCTTGCACAAAGTAATTTCAATTGCAACTATATAAATTGGGTCTTCTAATTACCTGTAAACACTTGTTCCTGTCACACTAGTATAAATTAATTGACTCAAGTAATTAAGACAAGACAGTGGAAACACAGAAACTGACCAGTTACAAAGTAGTTTACCTTTGAGGTAGTATCATTGTACAGGGTGGCAATATAGTATCATTGTGCAGTGTGGCAATATATATGTAATTTGCCTGATGTCATGCTATAATGGGTGTTTTTTAAGTAACTTAAGATAATTATTTTTCATATGGTAGCCTATATGACTATATGTGTTTTGTAATGTGTGAGAAATTCATAAACAAGCGAGCTGGCATTGCTGCTGGGGCTGAGTGCTTCTTATTCTGAATTGTGTGACTAAATAAGTTTATTAGCCTTTACAATTTCATTTTGAGATTTTGTGTCAACTAACCTTTTTTATTATTGATTGATTGATTTGTTCGGAATCACACACAGTTGTATACATACACATTAAATTATTTTCTGAAACCTAGTTGCATACTATCTCACAGAAAGTTAAATGAAAGGTATTCTTCATTAAATGAAAGGTTTCTTATAAATGCTCACAAAGTGCAGTAGAGGCTTACCTTATTTGACATACTTGCACTTATGATTGCGGTTCACCCATATGGGTGTGTAATGTGCATTTTGCATGGTGTGAAATGTAATTTTAATGTTGGGAATTGTCTTTTCATCATGCGTGTTTATGTGAAGTTGAATACAGATATTTGGTGGTATTTTAGTGCTCATTTCATATTTTTCATGGTCATGTAGTTAAGATAAATTGTGTGCTGTTGTGTAACAGTCAATCAGTGAGACTTTGTTTTCAATGGCTTAGTTGGTGAAGCATATCTAAAATTATGTGATTGAGTTAAAAGTTGTTAATTCTGCTTTCATTCCTCATTCTGATATTTGTGAATAACAGTCAAAGGGCAGATTTTATCTGAGATTGTATTTTTCGTATGAACTACATTGCAGTTAGCAATTTGCTAATGAATGAAAATGTAATTTTGATCCTTTGTTGATGATTTCATTTTTGCTTCTTTTATTGTTAAATTCCGTAATAAAATACTTATATTTTTCAATGAATTCCTCTGTGTTCTTGAATTTATTAATAAAATTTCTTTTAAATCCTAAAATTGTCCACAACCAATCCAATCAGTGGCAGGTCAAGGGGACAGGTCCTTCCAGAGACTAAAGTAGCATTTTAAAGAAACAACAGCGTCCGAATCTGCCACTGCCAATGGCTGTAATCTGGTCATATTGCAGAGAAATTCCTGGGCTAGTGTCAGCGATTGTTGAATAAAATCAAATTGGCTTGACATACGAAAAGAAAAAAAGAAGAAGACAAATATATATTTACAAGAATCTATATGGAGAACGACAAGTAGTTACACAGGTAGATCTAATTGTTCCTTTGAAGCAGCTAGATGCACTGATTGTGTCAAATAATTATGTTCAAATAGATATAATGCCAATCCTATCAAAACAAAGGTATTTTATATAAAATATTTTTAAAAAACAGAAGTATGCATGGGGTAGTCAAACCAACCAACCAGCTGGCCAAGTACAATAACCAGCTGGAAGTCATTCTAAGCGTATACAGCTAGCTGTTGGAGTGAGAAACTCAAGCTACAACCAGCTGGTTAAATAGCCAGCTGGTTCATTCCCAGCTGGCAAGGTCCTAATAATTTGCGAGCTGGGTAATTCATCCAGCCAGCCGGACTGGAGGTGAATAATAGATAAAAGTGAATAATGGTCATGGTGTGCCCCTGTCTTGTAGCATGATTCCTGCCAAAATCAAGTAAAGTATGCATTAGCATTATATTCAATGATTGTGTAGAACTAGGCCTACTACATGATAGAAATATGGTGATTAATGTCAAATCTGTTGGGCCCATTGGCTGGGCCAAATTTAATCTGCTGATATTCACATTATTATAAGCCTGCATTGTTCATCTAGGCACCTACTTACAATTAAAACTCTAAAACAAGACCCAAAACAGAGGTCCTACAGACGTCTAGAGTGTAATAAGTATCTAGATTATAGTCTGTATCATTGATTTATTTGTTGCCTACAGACAGTCTGGGTATCCAATAAAATAAGCCCTTACAGACGTCTCAGCGGACCCTAGACAGAACGCCTGTAGACGGTCTAGATATCCAACATAATGCACCCTAACAGACGTCTTAGAGGACTCCAAACAGGCCACCTATAGACCCTCTAGACGTCTGTAGAAACCACAAAATGAGCAAGGTTTATATATATGCCTACTTACCCTCGAGGGGGGATTGTGTTCAAGATGTGGTTCCACTCCTCTTCAACAGCTTTGAAATCCATTTTCAATACATTTGGATCTGGCCTAATTCTTCCTCTCTGGCCTAATCCAGGCAGCCGATTATTTCGCGCACATTTTAATAACGAAGTGTCACCTGACCAGGCTTCAAGTTGCTCACCAGGTGTCATGTCGGTCGGATACAGTGCTGCCACTCTTTGGTCATTTTGTTTCAGCCAAAGCTGCAGCTAATTTTGAAACAATTGCCAATAATATTAGGCTGTTGTCCTTTCTTACCTAGCCTACATTGATAAATATAAATTTCCATTCTTAAAGCCCTATACTGAGGTCGGAGATTAAATTTAATAAATATATAGGTCTCCACTGACCAAAAAGTACTAGACAATATGCAGCTGTGCATGTCAATACCGAAGATATGTCCTGCCCCTTGATTTTATTTTCTAAAAGGCCAATATATTCAGGCAAATATATGTATGAGAAGCCATATATCTGCAAGGTCTATAGCTTATTTTCTGTGACATTTCTGTGAGCATATTTCTGATTCCTGCAGTTTATTGGCCTAGCAGGCATAGATCTATCAATATTTACAGGGGTGAAACAGACAATATGACTGAAATGACCTAAATACAGACAATACCTCCGAAAAGTGGCACATTCAGAGCTATTTGCTGAATTTAGGTGTTTTTGACACTAAGACAATATGTCTGAATCTCCTGGATGACATGTTGGATAGATAGATAGATAGATAGATAGATAGATAGATAGATAGATAGATAGATAGATAGATGGATAGATGGATAGGATAGCAAATAAATAGGATTAAGAATGAATACAATGGATAGATAATCAGCTCAATCATGTAAATAGTAAAAAGGAAGACTACACTGAATGCTGTCAAATTAAAGTCTATGCTAGATTGTTGATATTACATAATAGTGATAACAAAAACAATAACATGGTCTGCATGCAGATTAATTGCTCACTGTTATATAATCATCAGTTGACAAAGATTATGTAACCTTAATTTTGTTATGTTTTCTTGTTGTCTGTTTTGAAATGAAATGAATCACATGTTAATAATTTAATTTAGCTTGTCTAGGATTATAATGAACTATTCCATAAAAATGATACATACAGGGAATATTAATGGAGAAAATTGAATTTTTAAGACACTTTTGAATATGAATATGCCATGTTTTGTTAAATTAAAAACTAAATCATGATAAGAAGCTAGTCCCAGTTGACCTAATTTCCTGCTGTCGACCATTGATGTTGAGACCATCACTGCACAGATTTTTGAAACCTTTCTTGTGCTAAATTTCGCTTCGCGAAACAGCCTTCGGCCGTTTTGCTGCGCGAATATAACATGTATTCATTCATTCATGTACATTGCGTGATCTTGAAGACTTGTACATGTGTTTTCTCACTTTTTTTAACTAAATACCAAAGATAAATAAATTTTACCTTACTTTACTTTACTTTAATTTACTTTACTCTACTTTACTTCACTTTACTTTATTTTACTTTACTTTGTGTTCATGCAGGGCTTGGAGTCACACCAATTACAAAACGATGCAGATGGGTCGGAGCCCACTATGGAAGATGGGCCTCATGTTGTAATGATGAGGTATTTAAAAATAGCAAAAATCTACGAATGATATATGATTTGATAAAAGAGATGTTGTCAGATGGACATGGCTACTATTTTTTGGATAATGCTTCACAGTCTTTTGGCTATTTTTAGTACATCATACATTTTTTTGCAAATAATTGTGAGGTCGATAAAGGCAAATATGCCTGCATTTGTGTCAGCCTGCCATACATTTGTGTTGTTGTAGATAGAAAGTGTATTACTGTATAATTATATGTTCAAATTATGCTCAATAAATACTTACTTACTTACTTACTTACTTACTTACTAACACCATACTCATATTATAGAGTCTATAACAAAGGGCAGTTGTAAGATATTGTCCTTATTTTATGAAATTTGACAGTATATTGTTTGATAATTCCAGGTCATCACTGGGGTGTGTTCTTCAGGAAGAAGTGCAGACTGCTGGGGAAGCTACACAAGGATCTACTGCTGTCCACTGCAATAGATTACATTCAGCTGTATGACAAAGATGAATAAAGACTTAGAAAATACTTTCAGGGCATGACCAGTGTTTTGTTATTTTATTTTCTTTTCAAGTTATGGATGGAAATGTTGTGGCTCTTCTTTAGCTATTAGCTATGACTGCAAACTTAAATTCACTCCTGCTCATAAATATGGAATACTTTTTTGGAAAAACATTTCAAAGAAAGTCAATTCCAGAATTTGAATGTTAGTAAGGTCCATTGAAAAGGTCATCTGCTATAATCACCCTTTGAAAGTTTCGCATTTTTGGCAAGAATTTTTAATTTTTGGTTTAGTGCACCTCAACTGAAAATACTCCCTGAATTTCCATATTTCGTGCTGCTGTAACTTTTCTTTGAGTTAATGCTACAGCATGCGTTTTAAACAACAGCATGTTCTTCCCTTTAGTGGTCAATGGAAGCAGTTACCATTGAATCAGACCATCATGTGCTCCAACAGAAGTTGCTACAATTATCAATTTTTTAGCGGGAATGTTGAAGTATTCCATATTTATGAGCAACAGTGTAATATTCAATTTCAATCTGGGTGCAAAAATTAAATACCAAAGTCTGAATACATCAGAAGGATTGCCAAATTTTGTCCCAATCTCATGGCGAGAACCGGAGTGCTTTTTTAATCCACAGGATGGTATTTCGAGGAAATTTGGGTGATTTTGTGACATCCTGCCGATGATTTTTCACATCCAACAGGGGTACTTTTGTATTCCATGGGGGTTCCTAGAGCTCCACTGTGAATGTCAAAAAAGATTCAACAAGCTGAAACTTGTTTTCCAAGTCGACGGGATAGAGCCCAAATTTTTCTCAATTTTTGGATGTCCGGCGGGCATTTTTCAGTGAGAATGAGTCAAAAACATCTCCAGCGGGATATAAGGACAGTAAGATTTTGCCCGCAGGGACTTAGATCTTGACTACAGGGATATGATCTTGCCCCTGCCGATTTACGATCTTATTCCGCCGATATACGAACTTATCCTGCCAATTTAAGATCTTATTCCGCAGTGATATGCTTTTGATTAATTACAAAATCGTTATATAATCATTGTGTGTCACAGGATTAGCCATTTTTTTCTTAGAAGTCATGTTAAGCTATCCCATAGGCATAAAAAGTAAAGTGCCGTGAGATCTAGGCATTTGTTAGCACTATTACAGGAATTCGCGTTGAAGTTGACTTGTCGAGATTGAACACTGTCGAAATAGTTTTTTGATAGATTTTGATGACTGTTCATGAACTAACCAGTTAAATGTGCATATCACGGCAATTGGTGGGCATTTTATAAGGGCACCCCTGCAAAGTCTAAGAGATTTAAAAAATAATTCATACATAAATAATTAAGAAAAATGAATTTAAGATTGTGATGTATAGTGCACAATTGGGTAAAAAGCGAAATCACCAAAAGGCGCCATGACTTCATTGTCAATTTAGAGAAAATGGTGAGTGACTCAGCCGTGTACACGTTTTTCTGGATTCAGTAGATCCAAATAAGCACTTCTAATTTATCATATGTGACCTGCTCCACCAAAATGGGTTCAAAGTCGGCCTGCTATCATGTTCAGTTGTGAAAATGACTTTGTTTTAATGGAATTTGGCTTTAAAATGATGTTTAATTTGTCTTGATATCTCCACCCAATCCAAAGATATGGCACCTCAAACATTGATGATACGAAACATCGAACTTTGAGAAAACGGCATTTGAATTTCCCGCCATGACAATAAAAGAACTAGGAAAATCAAAAATCATGCTCAATTTGGATAATTTAAAATCAGCTTTTGGTTAAAATGGTCTTAAATAATCAAAGCCAATTACTTTCACTAAAACGTGGTACAAACAGCTAAAAATCATCAAAATATGACCTTTTGCCACATTTTGCTAATTTCTGGAAAATACAGATTGCCTACTTTGAACTCATTTTGGTGGAGCAGGTCACATATGCGTTTCTACTCTGAGTACTCTCAAATTGTTGCGGTGAGGTACTTTTGAAAAATAGCAATTTTATGATATCTACAAAAAAGCCTGTTTCTCTAACCTCCCAATCATCAGCACTCTCAGAAAAAAAGGTGCGAGGGGTGGAGCGAAACACATGCGAGGTGGATGTAAAAACCTTTGGGGTGCACAAGGTTCCTCATCATCGTTTTGGTGCATCAAACAAGGGGTGCATGAAAAAAAGGTGCATCACACATTATAGGGTGCATCACAGGAGAGGTGCATCACACATTACAATTGTATGGGGTGCTTCACCATCCTCCCATGGTTTCTGAAACTGGATATGGAAAATTATGAAATAATTGGGTAGCTGGGTTATTGCATAAAAATTCCAGACAGTGCCTAACTGACATGCTGGTCTGCTGTAGGAAGGCGAAGGTGGTGACCCAGGGTTTACTTAGCAATGGCCTGGGGGGGGGGGAGACAGGACGCATTAAGGCATTGCATGAGGTGAATGGCCATACCCCCTATATACACAACTGACTTTACTGACCTGCCTCCATTCGCATATCCTGGTAAGTGTAACCATGACAGCTTCAACGGAATGCTGAAAGTGTATCTGTGAGGCAGCTGACAGCAATATTTACACCAGAGCTGCTCTCTTTCACATCTGTTTATTAATAGGTGGGCATTTCTACTGAACACTCACATAATAGGCAGCTGTCCCAGTTTCTAATTTGATACCCATTCACCTTAAAATCCACCATCTGCAACTGCAGCCAAGCTGCTCTCACCTGCCTGTGCCCATGCTAATGTAATCCTGAGAAACTCAGCATCTTTAAACAAATCTGAATCAGGAATTTTGACTTGGTTGAGCAAACGGCAATTTCTTTGTCTGTCTCATGAAGTCTTACCTACAGTAAATAAGATTGCAGAATTGGTTAAAATATACTGTTTAGGTTTATTGCACACCTTCATAGGGATTGTTTAATTAGGTAAGTAAAGTAATTGGGTTAATCCACATTACAATAGGTCTTTAATGAACTGGCTTGTGATATTTTCTTACATGGGACAAGTGGCGTCATCTATAATACAACGCTTTTTGCAATTCTCAATTGTTATGCATGTGGCCCCACCTTTAACGGACGTGAACTCGTGAAATTTGTTTTTGCGTAATTTTAATATTAAATTAACATAATGTATCATAATGTTTATTTGAATATGTACTGCACTCTTGAAAGAACATTTTCAACTACAATGCATGTGGTTTAAGGCTCATGTGTAATTATTTCAGTCCTCTGAACATCAGACACATTTTGACCACAATAAAGCAAGCGGAATATACAGAATTCCAACTTACATGAGCATTCGATTATAAAATGCTGACAGGGTGAAGACAGCCTCCTTTTCTTCCCTCTCACAATGGTCATCATTTATCTGAGGAGTTGTAATCTTCAGATTGACTACAAGGAGGAGGCCTTTTGGAAGACAGTGAAATTGTCTCACTGTGAACTATGTGTAACACCCACAAAAATGAATGAAAGCTATTAGAAGTTATATACCTTCAGAGGAATGGCTTATAAGCATCCTTGAAAGAGGCCCCTTTCCAACCTAAAATGCCATGAACCCCAAAAGGTTCTACAAAGCAATCTACACTGAAGAACCTTGTAGGGTTCTTGTAAACTCCCCAAGGTTCTTTGACCCAGGGTGCTTCGGAAGCATCCTGTGAAAAGGTGCTTCCAGGCACCTGATGGGGTGCTGTATTTATGACAAAGTGAAGCACCCTATTTGGTCGTTCTAATCCCTTTTCTTTCTCAGAGTGTGGTTGACAGTTTTAAACCAAAATTTTCAAACTTATACCAAAGACTTTAGTGTATCTGAAGGTGGTATTCAAAAAGATTGACATTAACGCCATCCTGTCCATTAGCATTATAAAAGCACAAAGAGGCTTTTTCATTATACCGCTTACAGAAAATGCATTTAGATATACAAAAAGCTTCACTGTTGGAGGTCATGATGCTCAACAAAGTGTCATAATAGCATATTCCAGTAAGACTAGACTGTCCTTGTTTGTACGTAACAACCATGCAGGTTGAGCAAATTTGAGCCCTCATCATCATATTTTTGAAAGTGAGATCCAAACTGATTTTTGTGATGCTGAAGTGTGATGTTATGAGGACTTGACACTCAATTCCAGTTAAATGGGCAAATTCCTTGATACTTGAAAAATTGTTGGTGGTAATTTCGGGTAGAATTTGTCCATATTTGTGAAATATTGCAGTCATTCAGAGAATCTTGTAAGAAATCTACTTATATTAATGTTTCAGTTGAGCATTGACAATGTCACCTGTATTGAGGAAGTACAGATTTGCATAATGTTATATAAATCTGCAAGCAAATTTTAACAACTTGCTCTTACATAGTTAGCATCTGTCTACAAATGATGTGATTCAAAGGAGATGCTCCGGTAGTTTATCATTCTCTGGGTCATGGGGTTTGCGACGGGGGAGTTCCTTGCCCCAAACATTTTCCTTAATGGACTGTTAGAACAGCTGCAACAAATGCCCTATGGTATTGGGGCCTTTAATGACCATTAATCTATCTGCCTGAGGAGACACTGTCATCCCACTTGCTGTCTACTTTCTTTCTTTGTTCAGGTATCATTAAAATTGACGATTGCTTGTACTTTCCAGCAGCTGATACAGATTTAGAGAATTTGGAAACATGTTACAATTACCATCATTGTCTCTAGTCAAGCTAAGACAGCACTGTTAAATACAAGTAAGATTATGATATAGTAGATATAGTATTATGATATAGTAGATATAGTATTATGATATAGTAGATATAGTAGTTTTTAAACTGTGTTTTTAACGAAGATTTTTACTCCAGAAGGGGTTTCGCATAAGAAGAGGGACGTAATTCAGAAGAAGACTAAGAGTAATTAGAGTCAAAACGTTTCAACTTTTGAAGCAATGGAAAAACATATTGTCCATTCTAAGTTTCTTAGTCAATCTTAAGATCTTACCGTAAAACGGGGTAAAGTTGGCAATCCAGGGGATAGTTGGTTGGCTATTTTGACCCACTTAATGGCAGAAATTCTTTCCTCACTGACATAGGTGGCAAATTGGCCAAAGAAACCTATGTTGTTTAAAAAAGTAGGCATTTTTACCATTAAGTGAGTAAAAATAGCAAGCCAACTCTCCTCTGGATTGCCAACTTTACCCCATTCTATGGTACCATCAATGTTCCCTGAATCTAAAAAATTAATATGTCTATTCCACCACCTGGGGTGGGCGACAGCTTTTTTTAAAGATCTAGGGCAGTAGGGTGGTTCATAATTTAGAAATTTTTGAAAGTTGATGGTGGGTGTATTCCATGTTGTGACAAATATTAATAGGAACATGCACAGCAATTTTCAGGAAAAAATATTGATATCTGAAGGGTGCTCAAACGCGTTGAAGTTGTTAATGTTGTTTTTTCGCCGAAAATACACATTTTGCCATATAACTCAAAAACTACTCATCCTAGGTCCTAATAATGTATTGAAGTTGAATATAAAAGTGACTATTCCGGACATTTTGACACTATTCCCATGTCTCTATCTGCCATAGAACTTCAGATATGACACATTTCAGCTTATTTTGAGATTATGCGACGCTTTTTCGATAGAATGTGTAACTGCCACAAACTGAAATTAGACTATATAATATAACAAGTAAGACAAATGTGTATTTTAACTGATTTTAATGCTGGGGATGCATAATTCCACAATTAAAAGGAAAACAGAATCTGCAGTGGCCATAACTCATGTAATTTAAGTGTTCATGAAAAAAGATATTCACAGATTTTCGAACATTTCACATTTTCCCTGCCCCTTGACTTTGGCTCTGTGGTGATCCACGATCTGCTGAATGTTCTTCTCAGTTTCTGAATTCCTAGACAGGAGTTGGAGAAAGTCTTGGCATAATTTGATGCCCCTCTCAGCAGGATTGTTGACCACTCTGACAGTGGTGACAAAGTCCTTTGCTTTCTGATAGTCGCCATCTGATTCCCATTCAAGAATTTCTAGGTTCAGCCAGCCTGTTGTTAATTTAAGCACATGGAATAGAAAAGAAGAATTGTTTCCAACCAAGTCAGCAAGCTCGGTGTCAGGCCTTAACTGTGGTAGCACCGGTTTACCAGGAGGGTGGTGTTGTGGTTCATCAAAGGACAGGAGACGATCAGCAATATTTCTCTTCTCCTCTAGGCTGACTTTTGTGGAGAAAAGAGCAAAAACCACAACCTCTTGGGTGAGACACCAAGTAAGTCTTTGGATGATTGGCACAACATAGGCCTACTGGGCAATTTCTTGGTGCACCTGGCCAAATTTAAGGACTTTCTTGAAGATGGACAAGTCGTTGCTTGGCGCATCAACACCAATGGTTGCTTCTAACCAATGCTTGGCAAAAGACAGGAGGTGAAGGTCACAAATACTTCGAGATTCTCCAGAAACTTCTTGGAATAATGCATCTGCTCCGCCCAAGCATACATTTTCGGTGCATAAATGGTATGTGCCATAAATCTTGCATGATGGTAGGCACCTCGATGTAGCCATCTTATGCCACGTGGAGGGATGTAATTGAGGACAAGTAGATTCACTTCTGCTGATTCCCACCTTATTAAAAAAGACCTTATCACATTTGTTGAGAATGGCCCTGCCCTAGACCAATCAGATGCAAGTTAGTAGGTGAGTATGGTAATTATAAATCAGAAGAGGCTGGTCTTTGAGAGTCTGTGACTGCCCAATTGTCTCCCTCAGCAAATTATACCGTTACGAAGGCTAAGTGATTGTTGTTGACAAAATGAGTAAATTGTAAAAACGATCAATTGATTAGACAAACTTGCATTTGTGAATGGTGGCTTGTGACATCTGCATTTTTATTTGAAATGACACGTATCTGTAATTAATGTCATTGTATTTGAAAATTGTATTGTTAAATGTTGTTAAATATTATCTTATAAATCTTACTGCTGAGATATGAGAAGAAATTAATTTTAAAAGAAATAATAAGCTCATGAGCTCATGATTAAAATTGGTATCTTGTAATATCCCATAATAGTCTCTTGTAGCTGAATCAATGCAAATCCGATATATTGTCCTAATGTCGTAGAAACACCAAAGACGCTTGTTAAACTATATACATTGAACTATATTACAGTCTAAACAAGTTATTATTTTAATTTACAGAATTTGATAGATTGACTCTGACACCAATCGCCAGTTAGCTGATTAGCAGATATATGTTTTTGTGATATCTTCAAGCCAGCCAGAGACACGTGTGGCACCAAGTAAATTTGTAAATTTCAGTATTAAAAGTTTTCCTGTTAAAGAAAATTGAAATTGCCCAGTATGTTGTGCCAATCATCCAAAGACTTACTTGGTGTCTCACCCAAGAGGTTGTGGTTTTTGCTCTTTTCTCCACAAAAGTCAGCCTAGAGGAGAAGAGAAATATTGCTGATCGTCTCCTGTCCTTTGATGAACCACAACACCACCCTCCTGGTAAACCGGTGCTACCACAGTTAAGGCCTGACACCGAGCTTGCTGACTTGGTTGGAAACAATTCTTCTTTTCTATTCCATGTGCTTAAATTAACAACAGGCTGGCTGAACCTAGAAATTCTTGAATGGGAATCAGATGGCGACTATCAGAAAGCAAAGGACTTTGTCACCACTGTCAGAGTGGTCAACGATCCTGCTGAGAGGGGCATCAAATTATGCCAAGACTTTCTCCAACTCCTGTCTAGGAATTCAGAAACTGAGAAGGACATTCAGCAGATCGTGGATCACCACAGAGCCAAAGTCAAGGGGCAGGGAAAATGTGAAATGTTCGAAAATCTGTGAATTTCTTTTTTCATGAACACTTAAATTACATGAGTTATGGCCACTGCAGATTCTGTTTTCCTTTTAATTGTGGAATTATGCATCCCCAGCATTAAAATCAGTTAAAATACACATTTGTCTTACTTGTTATATTATATAGTCTAATTTCAGTTTGTGGCAGTTACACATTCTATCGAAAAAGCGTCGCATAATCTCAAAATAAGCTGAAATGTGTCATATCTGAAGTTCTATGGCAGATAGAGACATGGGAATAGTGTCAAAATGTCCGGAATAGTCACTTTTATATTCAACTTCAATTCATTATTAGGACCTAGGATGAGTAGTTTTTGAGTTATATGGCAAAATGTGTATTTTCGGCGAAAAAACAACATCAACAACTTCAACGCATTTGAGCACCCTTCAGATATCAATATTTTTTCCTGAAAATTGCTGTGCATGTTCTTATTAATATTTGTCACAACATGGAATACACCCACCATCAAGTTTCAAAAATTTCTAAATTATGAACCACCCTATAGGGCAGTGCCATGACAACTTCAGAATTCCATTAATTTATAATTTACAATATATGCCCTGATTCAGTAGAATGAATAATATTATTTATGACATGTGGTATTTTCTTAGTTACTCTGTCCCATGTTGTCAGAAAATAATCAATTAATCAATCATACGATAAATCAAAATTGAATTGTAATCCAGGATGTCTTGGTATTTTTGACTTGGTTGGGTAATTTGGTATTGATTGCCACCATGTCTTTTAAAAGAAAATTCACCAACTTCTGGCAGGGTATACTTAAATGATCACAATTTCCAAAAACAATTTATATATAGATCTATGCATAAAGTTAGCATGATAAAATTGTATAGTACAAAGACTTCTGTCTAGTTCCAATAACAAATTGTTATTTTCCTGAACGCTCAGATTTTTCTGGCTTTTATTTTTATTTTAAATCTAAATTCAACCCTTTGTTGAAATATCAAAATAAATCACTCTTCAATTACTGGTAACAACAGGCTGACAAATCTCTTAATGAACTTGTATTGCAGGCCTATAATTAACTGAGGGAATTATTTTAGGCAACATGTGACGTTAATGATTTTTGTGCACTACGAATGACTTGACAGAGGAAATGAACTGAGAATGAAGATCCAAGTATACAATGTGTACTAATTTGCAATCAGTTCCAAACTAATTGAATGACGCAAGCTTCATGCTTGTCACAGAATTGGTTCATCTTGTTACTTGTCCGACAGGGACCATTTTGAAGAAATTAAAAATCTTAAGATAAATGCAACAGATGAACCGTTAGTTCTCCAGTTTGAAAAATAATAATTCTTTGTTCAGTTTAAATGAAATAAAAACATTTCTGGCAGGGTAGTCTTAAAAAAAATAATTCCTTGTGGGGTTTTTTCTTTATAAGATGCTGTCGATTATTTAGAAAGGAATTCTTGAGCATGTCGCCTGCTTGAACAACTGTTATTGTTTCCATAAAAAAATAATTTTCCATCAAAGCATCCCCCTCCCCCAATTAGTTTATGATTGCCCCCTATGGCAATTCTTGTAATTCTTTTCTTAAAGCAGCCCCTTTTTGCATGCAATAAAAAATCTATCTTAGTCATCAGAATTAAATAGTTAACCAAAAATGTCATTTCAGAATTAAATGTATATTATCTCAGTCCGGCAAAAATGGACATCAGTTTTTCTATTAATAAAAAAAAAAAGCTAATTAATCTTATACATGTTCTGTATGTAGAATATTTTCAGGCTGCATTGGCTTTCTTAATGTTTTCCAATGATTCCATTCTCACAACTTTCAAGTTGCAGCTAGATTCTTCTTTCCAGCACTGTAATTTTAGTAAATCTCCACCTAAATAGGTGGCATATCTACAATTGTTGGATTTGGAGGAGATGCTCTGGAAATCTATCACTCTCTCGGTCATGGGGTATGTGGCAGGGGAGTTCCCTGTCCCAAGCCCCTACACATTCCTTAATGGACCGCCACAATGGCTACACAAAATGCCCTTGTGGTATCATGGCCTTTCATCGCCATAAATCTATAAGCCTGAGGAGCCACTACCACCCCATTTTCTGTCCCTTTAGTTCTGATGTTCAGTTATCACTTAGATTGATGGTTGCCTGTCTTTTCCAGCAGCTGATACAGACATGGATAATTTAAAAAACGGCGCAACTGACACAGGGATATAGAGTGGGTCGGGGCAAAAAGCCCGGGTTAGGTGGCTCAATCCAAGTTAAATGGGCAAATTCCAGCCTTAAAAATGTGAAAAAGTGACCATCACGGAAACGGAAATTTTTGTTCAATATCTTTTATACATTGTTAAGATGTGCTGTTTCTGGAATATCTTTCACTAATCTTAACTTTTATTTTGCTCATTTCCAATGCAATTTCACAGGTTAAAATGAGAAATGGTAACGTAATTTACACTGTTTAGAACTACTTTACACAAATTTGGACACTTTGTCTCTTCTCAGTGCAAAAATAATCATCACAAATTCATGAAATTTACCAAATCATCTCAGGCATCAAGGGCCAACAAAAATTAAAAATAATTGTTTTGCAATCTCTATTGGTCTTGCTGTGGGCTATGGTAACGTAATTTACATCTAAAAACGACAAAATCACTTTCCGACCTTCTTTGGCCTCCTGTGAAGTGAGTTTTCAATATATTTCAAAACCGTAATTTGCAACAAAAACTGGACTTTTCATACTTGACAATGAAGTTCTTAATTTTAAGAATTGACAAATATTAACATGATTAAAGTGGCCTTGAATCTTGGTAACGTAATTTACAAGAATTATGTGACTTTTTTAAATAACCCTAAAAACGTATTTATAAATTTTAAAAAAAGTCATGAATTTTTTGTATGAAGGACATTATAGTTAGGCAAATTTCCATTTACTTCTCATATCAAGTCAATACCAGCAAAAATAGTGCCACAGCGTCATATTATATGAAACCATACAGCCATTGGACATGCCATTTTTCCGTTTTTTGGCCATTCAACATAGAATTTACCACAGTTCCAATCACATATTACATGCATATTGTATATGACTAAATTTCTATATAAGTATTCTAAATAACTGCCAAATTTCAAAGTTGTAAAATGATTCTACTAGAAATGACAGCCAATACTCTTTGAACTTTCTTTATTTTTGGAATTTGCCCGTGAGAGGCCCCCCCCCCCAGGGTTATATCTAAACTAAAGTTTTTGGTGCTTTTTCTTATTGCTAGGATTGAAGCTAGAGGCTTTTTAGGTGACGTCACCAATTTTCAGGGCAAACAGCATCAAATCATAGTAGTAATTAAATAAACAAAAAAAGGTGCATGGTTTTTGTAACTTTGATTAATTCTTTGAAATTGGTTGACAGAAATAACTTTGGAAATTTTTAAAAGTATAATGGATATCTGCATTGCTTTACTTTATGACCATCAGATAAATATGATTTGGATCATGTTTTTTGCATTTTAGCTCAAAATATAGAGGTCAAATTAAAATATGTGGGTTTGGGGCAAGAGGCCCCACATGGTATGGGGCATAAGGCCCCCTTCACTAAGACCTCGAAGCTGCTCCAGGAACCATTTAATAATATGTACTTTACCTTAAATCTTGATAGAATAACTAATTGAAATGAAAAAAAATTTGGCCGAAATTAAAAAATGGCAAAAAATATTAAAAAATAAATGTATGAACAGAAAAATTATGAAATTCAGAAAAAAATGATTAGAATGCCTTAAAAATGATAGAAGGACCCGAGAAATTACTTTCAAGCTGAATGTGCTCGCAAAAAAAATTGCCATAGGATTATAATAGGGGGGCTTCTTGCCCGATGGGTGGGGTAATAAGGCCATTTTATTTTTTTTACAAAAAGGGCCGTAACTCCTTTATTAAAATTGGTAGACATTTGATTCACTAGTCATAAGTAGAGTCAAGTCATCCCTTCCTGACAGCATGAGCATTCAAATAATCGACAACAAAAAGTAGGTCAAATCGCACCTCGAAGTTAAGGGGGGCTGCATGCCCCGCACTACTCTATATACTAAACTTTGAAAATAGTCCAACAGCAAACAAAAACAACACTTAGATAATCCAGCTGCACTGAACTCCCACTATGGAACCCTTTTCTCTCAAGCTGGGAGCAGAGGGTTCCGTCATAGGGCCTTCCCACCAGCATTGAACCTTTTCAATTCAGTTGTAGGCCTACCCTTACAGGTGATTTAATTCGTACGAGATTCTTCAGTCTCTGTACACCTTGCTACATCACATTTTCGCCAGATCTGAACCTGTGGGTTCTTTGTATATACAATCCAAAACTTTTTGCATTGTGATTGTATGGTCTCTTTATACTTTGACATCATTATATCTTAATATTTGACAGACTAATACGAGTCAAAACAGATATCCTTTTGAGGCAACAGAAAATCTTCACATACTGTTCAAATATATTGTCAATATTAAGACCTTATCATCAATGTTCCATGAATAAAAAAAGTCCATCCCTTTTAAGCTCTTGGGCAGTGCCATCCATTGCAGACTGTCAGAAAGACAGACAATGAAATTTTATCTACATATTTGAAATGATATGATATCTGGTTAATGGCAATAAATGAAACATTAAACTGTTTTTTTTTCATAAATATATGTATACACAATTTACATAGTTTTTTGGGGATTACCTCAAAGAATTTGAGGCCTTATAACCCTCCACAACTTCAAAGTTCCATGGAATATTTAGCGATAATTTCTCAGACTAATAGAATGAGTATTTATTACATGTGATTTTTTATTACTTGTCTCTTTTAGTTAGAAAACAATCAATCAATCAATCATATCAATCAATCAAATTTTGCTGAATTTTGGTCCCGACTGTCGTGATGTTTTTGTTGGGAAAATTTGTGTTTGACTTACCACCATGTCATTGAAAATAAAAACCCAACTTCAGACAAAGTAGACTTAAAAGACAGCAATTTACAAAAACTATATTATAAGGCATGATTAGATTGCATTACACAAAGGCTTTTGTTGAGTTCCCATTACAATGTATTGCCAGAAAGTTCAGCTTTTTGTCAGAAAGTGTTTATTCAATTTTAAATCTGAAATCACAATTTCATAGAACTTTCAAAATAAATCACTCTTCATTGGTTGGTAACAATAGACTCACAAATTTCCTTAATGAACGTATATAATTAACTGAAGGACTTGTGACATTAATGATTTGTGTGCACTTCAAAGGCATTGAGAGAGGAAATGAGTTGCAAATCGGGAACCCAGAATACAATGTGCACTAATTTGCAATCAGCTCCGAAATAATTGAATGACACAAGCTGTGTGTTTGATTTCAAAACTTAGTTTCTGTAATCAATGAATTCACTAATGACCGTGCTTGTCAGAGAACTGGTTCACATGTTACTTATTTTAGCCATGGACAAATTTTGAAGAAACGTTGATTCTTAAGATACATGATCTATTAGTTCACCAGTATCAAAAATAATAATTTCTTGCCCACACTCTAAAACATTTCGAGACAAAATCAGATTTTTAAATGGAAAATGTCTTTTTGTAAAACCAACCTTCCATGCAAAAACCAACATGGATTTTTCAAAAAAACAGTTTGTATTTCAAAAAACCAGTTTTGTCCCATGCAGTTTGGTAAATCTATCCTGGGAAGTCTTGAAATAAATACTTCTTGGTGCTGGTATTTCTCAACATGGTTTTGTTTGATTTAGAAACAAATATTTTAGACACTGAATGATCGAAACAGATAATTAGTTACTGTTACAGTCCAAAGAGATTGGCAGGTTTTCGATTATTTTATGGTCGCTACCCTAAGGGAATTCTTGTAATTCAATTCCTTAAGCAGAACCTTTTTTTCATATAAGATAAAAAAAATCAAAGACACAAACAAGGTAACTTCCTTTCTTGTTTTTGTGTTATTTATACATGCACCACAGAATAGACCTTATCCTGTGTAATGTCATTTTGATTCAGACTACATCTACTAGGGATTTTCATTGGATTTTCGTTGTCCAATAAATTCTCGTGGATGGAGACAAGCTGGAAATAAATATTAATATTTTGGTGCATTCATTAAGGGCATCACATTGTACCACCAATGGTTTGAAGACTGATATTAATTTGACCTTGAGGAAAAAGGGCCTACAGATTTCTAGAATATGGCTGACTTTTTTTCATATATATCAGTGATCAGTCCCTATTGTTGCCGATGACATGAAGTGATCAGTAATGCAAAATATCAAACATGTTTGGTTTTACCACGACAGACTGTCAGGGTTCTCTTATATCACAGCTTGCCAGATTTCGCCAACAGAGTTTAGCCAGGTCTAAGTCTTTAACCAGGACAAAATAAGTAAACTGAAGGACAAAAATAAGATATCACGACTTTAGGATCGACTGTGGCATGAAGTCATGGAGGAAAAATACCTTGATGGCCATTTGACCGATGGAGTGGTGGATAACTTTGGAAGCCTGAGAATTTCTTACTTTTTTACTTGAGGTTTGATGAACAAACATATATCAAAGGAAATCTAAATTTATTTTTAAAACTTTGCACAAAGTAATGGGAAAACAACATTTGGGGATAGATTTTCTGAAAATGACCATTGACGCAAGAGGCCTTATGACACAGTTCAAGCACGGAGTTACATTCATGTGTCATACGTGTAAAAAAATCCTGTCTCGCCCAAAATGCAGATATCTGGACGAAACTTGCATAATGTGATGCAGAAAATACTTGGCTTCCATAATAGTATCACTTTTGTGGTGTATATACACTTTCTAAGTACGATTAAATAAAATAGGACAAAAAAAAAAAAACAGGCAAAAATCGCCGATTTTGGGTGACAAAAGAAATGACACCTTGATGTTTAACGTGTCAATTTTTGGATGATAATAATTTTTCTACAAAATGTTTTTCTTGAGACTCTCCCTAAGTTTCTTACCTGTCGTATGATATCCACATTATGTCGAATATGGCAATTATTTTGAAGAAAAAAAGTGATGCAGGGTAGGGTGACAATTTTGTTGTGATTTTCTCATCTCTCAAGGAATAGTCAATTTTAATGTGACATTTGTGGCGCTAATTATAAAGACAGAAAGTTTATATTTCACAGAAATATTCTTTATTGTGTAATAGGACTTACACTAGCTTTGATTGTCTGTATCATGTGTCAAAACAACAAAATAAAAAAAGGCCCTTTTTAAATATAGATTGCAGGTTCTATAAGGTCATATAACTCCCATATACTGGTAAATAACTTGTCTAAAACTACTCAAATACAGTAAAATTTACTCACACACCAAATTTATTAACAGTTTTGTGCCTATCTGTTCAAAAATGCAGTCATATTTAAAGTTACAGTTTACTCTTTCCACCAAGGTGATGCCAAGAATTGGCTCTGCAACTTCTGCTGCATAAAAAAGGCAGTCAAAAACTTTTACCAGACACCCTAACATGCAGGCATCACTTGGAGATTATTGAGAGTAATTATATTTGAATATAGTGTTGATTACTGCTGTTGGTTCCAGCAAAAAGTGATAGATACAACGTAGTGATGTCGGTCTGACCTTTCTAGCAAAAATAGTGTTTAAATTTGCTTCAACTGAATTAATAACATGCCAAAGTATGAAATCAAAAATATTGGTGTTAAAGGACTAAAATCTCAAAGAAAGTAACTTTTAAGTGCTGTGGTTACTTTTTTTTTAAATCAGATTTTTAGGCAAGCATGAGGTCCCTCCCATTAATTGTGAATAACTTTTGAACGGTTAAATATTTTGCATTGATTCTTCCATATTATTAATCCTCACATTTTGTCGCATATATCCCATGCACTTTAATCGCAAAATATGATGTTTTATTTTTTAGCCCCTACGTACGACACCCAAATGTAACTCAGACCTCGAACGGTGGCTTATCAACTTGAACACTGACTACGTTGCAAATAACTTCAATTTCGAGGAAACTCTTATCTGTTTGCTTATAAATGATAACATATTTATTTGCAGAAGTGAATTGTGGGGGTTTTTGAACCCTGACCTTTTTGTTAAGAGTGCTCAGCATACAAAAAATGCAACCGCAAATAAGTTACACAACGTCAGCTTGTCATTAGTTGTCAAGTCTTGAGAATGTAAATAATATATAATCTTGTTTTTCACATTCTTCAAATACAAGCAGGATCTTTCCTGTTGAATTTGCAATGATAACAATTTTCTGAAAATTGCGCTTCCCCAAAAAAATAATCAGTCAATGATAACCAGATGTACTTAAGCCGAGATCTGTCCGTGATTCCTTAAAGTTTTTTTTGAGGAAACAAGAAGCAACAACCATGAGATTTTTGGCAATCGTCTTTGTAATTGGGCTAGTGGAAGTCCAGGGAGCAAGCATCGACTATGACAAGTGTGAGGAGAAGTAAGTTAAAACAAGTTTTAGCGTGGAATCAGTGGCAATTTTGGTAAGATACTTTAAGGTCTAGTTCAAAGGTAATGAAGCAACACAGAATAGTTTCAGTAGGATCTCTAATTTTGAGAATGACTTCATGGTACACCATTGGTTTAAGTACATTCTTGTGCCAAATTCCTGAATATTTCATTACATTATGTCTCATAATTATTGAGATAGAGATGAATTTATTGAAAAACATGCATTTTTTCACTAATTTGAGATGTACTTAAAGCAACAGTGTGCCATGAAGTTGTCACATTCAGCCATTTTATGCTGTGTGGCTTCATTATTTTTTTGAACTAGGCCTTAAAGGTTTGACCAAAGTGCATTTTTGATATAGCAAAAGGGAGACCAAATGGTCTCCCAGTGGACAGATTGGCACAATGGCACATATGGCCGTCTTAATTTTAAGTTCTTTGCACACATTCTGTTTCAAAATTATTCTTGAGTGTCTTAACAATGTATTTTTTGCTAATATCATATTGCAGATGTTTCATTTTCATAAACTTAGAATTTGTGAAACTCCCTTCAATGAACATTGGTCCAATTTCTAAATTAGCTATCAATAAAAAACGACTACTACTACTATAAACTCAAAGTTCGAATTCTTTTTGGCAAGCATATCTGGAGCTATAATCAAACGTTTTCTGATATTACTCATCTTCAGTTATTCCATAGATGTTGCGCATCATCCAATAGCACTATGGAAAATTGTTAAAGGTTGTTGCGTCTGTCTCCCGGAAGTTGATGGTTTTCCTTGGGCTCCGAAGAGGGAGGGATGTGCCACAAAAAATGTTGTGTGTGAAAATATATGTGTTATCCAGAACAAAAGTTGTTGAAAATCATTGAAACTATTTTATCAAGCAAAGCAGCTGGTATTTGAGGGTGCTGCAAGGAAAGGAGGGGAGCAGGAGCAATCAAACAAGAAAGGGCAAACCTAATTAATGAAAAAAATTTAATGTAGCATGAAAAGTAATTTTGAATACATGTATATACTTACACATTTTTGCCTAAATTAAGACATAATAATGATTTTTCTTTAAGATCAAAAAGGCACTCCCCGGTTGTGGAATCCTTGCAGCTGTTGGAAGATCTCACTGCATTCTTTAGAAATTCCTTTAAACAATTTAAGTGAATTGAAATAAGACAATTCTGTATATGTTTTCAGATCTGGCCACTATGGGGTGACTGTGCAGTGCAAAGGGGGGTACGTAGCAACTGAACTCTGCACCTCAGGAAAGAGTGCTGATTGCAACAAAGCATACACCCGGCTCAGATGCTGTGCTGTTAAGAAGACAGCAGGTAAATATCGATATTCTGATGTTGTATACAGGGACTTACGTAATTTTCCTGTAAAATATGGGAGGCAGTAATTCAGCCACTGCAAGGTCTGGAGCCATCCTTTGCCTCATTGCCATATCCTCCTCCTGTCCTAATTAGCCTCCTAAGAGGATAAATACTGGACATAAATCCCTAATCATCTGATTTGAAAGATTGTTTTCCCCTTTTTATCTAACCTTTCAGAAAAATCAAACGATAATATGCAAATATCAAACTTATAGGCCTATTCACTTTTTATGTGATTTGATAAAATTTGACTGAGTGGCCAGAAAATTTTTCTTGGTAAGACTCTGTTTGAAACTCCAATGCATGTCTCTCCTTAGTTTGTGACATTCCCGTTTATATGACCACGCGTCATTGTTATCTATATATAGTTCAGGCACAACCTTTGAAAAGTGGTAATGCGCTTCATGTTTTTGGTTGTCGACACAACAGTTGAATTAATATTCTGAAATATTCCGTTTCTTGGTTTTCCCAAATGAGACCAAATCAAATTCGAAAAGTACATCTTTTAAATTTGTACGCATATAAAAAGTGGGGGATGATTTCATATTGTCCCACGGCCCCCAGGGTAAAATTACACCCCTGGTTGTTATTACAGATCACGTACAAATATACCATGTTCCATGTGAATATATGCACAGATGATGTCAGTATTGCAATACTGACATCACCATTGGCACCCCAAGCTTGAGTGTTGATACAAACTGCTACCAACAAGTCAGGCTTATGAGCTGTCTAAGTTTGAAGTGATTAATCTGTATTTATTGGTATGGGTGTTTGATTCAGTTGTAGCAGGTGAAACTGATATGTTTGAGCTACTTGCTTGATCCATCATGGACATTAATGGTGTCCTTTTGTTAAATTTCTCCTTGAGGGCAGCACCTTGTGGCTTTTCAGCCTTTTAGGTGAGATCTGCGCCAAAGAAAATGTTCAGAATTGATGGTGGGGAGATTTTTTGGAAATGAACGTGACGGTGTTGCATGGGCATACCAGAAGACGATAAATGGAGGGGGGTGGTAGTTGCCCCCCAAAAATTTGGGAAAAGGCCAGACAAGGAGGCTAAGAATTTGATTATCAAATAAATATTGTTGGAAATCAGTGATACGGATGCCCCCAGGCAAACCTCCCCCCCCTTAGGTCTTAAATTATGAACGGTTCCTGAGTATATTATATTTGCCAAGACAGAGAAGCACATGATAACCTCTCAGACCAACAAATGAATGTGAGAGTGAATGAATTTGTTTTGTTGTAAAAGCGCTAAAACTGATAGCAGTTATACACAAAATCCATGCATAATATACAGCTGGATATTGTAACTTTTGGATTTATTTAAAACATCAAAGTGAATAATCAATGTTGACCAACAATCTAACAGCTTATTGTGGATTTGTAATGGTGTGATCAGTATGGGTTTCAAGTGACACAGTTGAGACTGCGAATATACCAACTGTGAAATCATTATGCTGATACTGACATCACAAGAGCACTGTGGCAGTTGAAAAGAACATGGCACACTCATATGAGATCTGTAATAATGATACCAAATGTTAGAGATTTACTGCAGAATTTCATTTTTTACTGTAAAAGTCAGAAAGTTGTGGAGAATAAAATGAGATGAGGAATAGGTAGGTAGAAAATAATAATGGTATGTGTGAGTCGAAAAAAAACATGGCCGCCTTGGTTGGGTCACTCACATTTGCTCTCTGCATTATCAATGTTATTTGCGGATTAGAAACGTCTGGAGTTATCAAAATAGTTGAAAGTTCTGATGATTATCCCCCTCTACAGGATACTCACTGTTTTTATGGAACTACACGTGATTTTAGTGGAAAAATTCACTCGTTTTTTTCTCAGAATGTGCTTTATGGGATGTATTGCAATTGTGAGCCATTACCAGGCAAGCAAAAACATTCCAAGTCAACTCAAAGGACGTGCAATTGGAATAAATACATATTTACAATGTCACTATTACTTTGTGGAGACATTGAGAATAACCCAGGACCCTCCAGGAATATGTGTGGTGAATGCGGTCATATTCTCAGGAAAAATCTGAAAAAATTTCTCAAATGCCAGGTTTGTGAATTAACTTTTCATGTTAAATGCTCTGGTGTAGAAGACAAAAACTTTCTGATGGCCAAAAACTCACAAAATTGGTCTTGTTTCAAATGTACCCTACCACAGTTTTCTGACTCTTTATTTGATTTTGATCATGATCCTCAGGATTCAGATATTTCTCAAGATTGTTTTGATGGTACAGATCACATTAGACACAGTCTAAAGAAAGGATTAAAAGTTGGTTTGCTGAATATCAATAGGCTTTTGCCACATCTTGACCAACTGAGCACAATTGCGAAGTCCCTTGGATTTAATGTTGTTTGTGTCAATGAAACATGGTTAAACAACTCAATTGACACAGGTGAAATAAACATTGATGGTTATAATGTTGTCAGGCATGATAGAAATGAACAAAACAGCAACAAACAGGCAGGTGGGGGTGTGGCTATTTACATTGAAGACCACATTCCATACAATGTCAGACCTGACCTGACAAATGATAAACTTGAAATGTCATGGATAGAAATCTGTTTTCCAAAGGCATCTCCCATATTAATTGGAAGTGTTTACAGACCACCTGACACCAGAAATGAATTCTTTAATGAATTGGATTTGGCCCTTAATAAAGTTATGAGTGAGAACAGAGAGACCTACTTACTTGGAGACTTCAACATAAATGTTCTCACCTCAAACTTACTCACAAACAAACTGTATGATACAACCAGTGAACAACAGTTAACTCAGCTGATCACTGAGCCCACCAGGGTGTCTCCAAATTCCAACACATGCATTGATCTCATATTTGCATCACAAAATAACAGAGTTATCCAGAGTGGTGTAATGCAAATTAGTATAAGTGATCACTTTATGCCTTTCTTTGTCCGTAAAACAACAATGCCCAGAAAACCTGCAAAAATTGCTCATGTACGCAATTACAAGCAATACAATTGCAAGGATTTCCAGGATTACTTATTTAAAATGCCATGGACTGTTATGGAGGTGTTTGATGACCCCCATGATATGCTTGAAATTTTTGTAACTTTTTTCAATGAGGCTGCAAATAAATTTGCCCCAATGATCCAGAAAAGGATTAAAGGCCTCAACAACCCTTGGATTTGCTCTGAAATACGCAAGCTCATGACACAGAGAGACATTATTAAACAGAGAGCAATTAAATTAAAAAAATCAGAACTGTTTGAACAGTACAAGACACTGCGAAACAAAGTTACGGACAAATGCCGACTAGCAAAACAAGAATACTTTAAAAATTTGATCTTAAACAACTTGGAAAATTCTAGTCAGATGTGGAAGGCTTTAAAAAAAGTACTCCCACACACATCCCAGTCTACAACCATGTTACAAACTGGTGATGCTACACATACTGAACCAGCTGACATTGCAGGTGTATTTAATGACTTTTTCTCAAAAATTGGATCCAGCCTGGCCTCTAGGTTCCCGACAGGCATACAGATTTCAAACCCATATCCTGGATTTAAGGAGGTCTTTAAATTTAAACCCATCTCTATTGAATTTACAAAAAGAGAACTCTCAAAACTTAAAGCCTCCAAATCAACTGGTCTTGATGGAATTAATACAAAGTTGTTAAAGGATGCTGCTGAAGTTGTAGCAGGGCCATTAACACTGATAATGAATACCTCTCTGAAGTCTGGTATTGTGCCCTCCATGTGGAAAAAGGCAAGGATTGGCCCGATTTTCAAAAGTGACAGTGCCTTAAATCCATCAAATTACAGTCCTATATCTATCCTCCCTGTATGCATGAAAATATTTGAACGTGCAATAAGCCATCAACTGGTAGAATATTTTAAACAAAATCAGATCCTGTGCGAAGAGCAATCTGGTTTTAGGCAAGGACACTCCACTTCTACTGCCACAACAATCGTGACTGATTACATACTAAACAACATGGATAATGGTCGTCTCACTGGTGCTGCCTTTCTAGATTTAAAGAAGGCATTTGACACTGTTGATACAGAGACTCTCTTGTATAAACTAAAGTGTGTTGGTGTCACTGGAACTGAATACAGCTGGTTCAACGGCTACCTGAATCAACGGCTCCAGTGCGTAAAATTTCAAGAGTCTCTTTCATCTAGTTTACCCGTCATGTGTGGAGTGCCGCAGGGATCCATTTTAGGGCCCCTGCTTTTTATATTTTTTATTAATGATTTTAAACAGCAAATGTCATACTGCCAACTCCATATGTACGCAGATGACACGATTTTATTATTTGATTCAACGGATCCTGACGTTATAAAACAGAAGCTTGAATACGATCTGCAACAAGCTTCTTTGTGGTTTAGTGCTAACAAGCTCCATCTGAATGTCACAAAGTGCAAATTTATGCTGTTCGGCACATCACGTAAGCTGCAACAAACTCAACCTCCTGAAATTAATATTGGAAATGACAGGTTAGAACATGTCGAAAATTACAAATATCTGGGCCTATGGATGGATGCTACTTTATCTTGGAAACACCACTTGGAAAAAGCACGAAATAAAATAAAGCAGAGAATTGGAATATTACGACGAGTCCGAGCTTTCCTGGACGAAAATCTTGCTATGTTGCTCTACAATGCTCTGATATTACCCCTGTTTGACTATTGTGACACTGTATATGCAAATTGTAATGTAACTGAATTGATTAAATTGCAGCGACTCCAAAACAGAGCAGGAAAAATAATATTACAAGTTCCATATGATACATGTACCCATGATGTTCTTAACACACTCAAATGGTTTTATTTGTCTGAGAGAGTGTTTTATCACCGATGTGTTTTTATGCATAAATGCATTAATGGACCCTCTCCACCGTATTTATCCAGGATGTTCACATTTTCTAGTCATGGCCATAACACACGAAGATCTCACAGAAAAGACTTGCTGATCCCCAAATGCAGAACTACCACTGGCTAAAGGGCTTTCATTTACCAAGGGGTGAAAGCATGGAATGGACTTAGCATGGCCGTCAGAAATTCTACCTCAGTACATGTTTTTAAAAATAGGCTAAAGCATGAGATTTTATCCAATAGAGGTCCTTATTGATCATTTTATCTATATATTCCAAATTTAATTTATATTTTAATATTTCTATTTGCTCTTAATCTTTTTACCAATTTATGTTTTTACCCTGTTTATTTATTTTTACATGTATTTTCTTTTGTATATATCTTGTCTAATCCTGTGTTTTTGTGCGTCCTCTGTAAATTTTGTGTGTCTAATTATGTGTCAGGACCTCATTGGAAACCAGTGTAAACTGAATGGGCCATCCTGGTTAAATAAAAGATTTTTGACTTTTGACTTGACTTTGTTGGATCCTCAGGATAACGCATCTGAAAAGACCAGATGTTAATTATGTTTCATTCTTATTGTATGATTAATTTTGTTGCAGAAATAGATTAAGTTATACAGGTTTTCTATATGAAAGGAAATAATAGTTGTGTATGGACACCATTCTGGCATTTTTGTCTGTAATTACAGCCGATTTATTTATTATGGGGAAAGGTGGACTGTTGCTCCATAAATTACATTTAGTTAGACAAACTGCAATTCAAATAGCACTGCAATTTCAGTGCAACGGTTTATACTTAAAAGAGAGTAGCTGCTGAATCCTGAAATTCTTGCTCAGTATTAGATTATAAGACGACTATCATCATCAGTTTTTGCAGTGACTTATATGTTTTTAAATCCATTGTTTTATTTTGACCCGAATATTTCCTTGAAGGCCCGTATTTTCCCGAGGGCTGTATTATAACAATACTGTACAATATACACATTGATTTGAAGTGAATAGACCGATGGTGAATCTTTCAAATTTAGGTGTCCAAGGATGCAACCAGCTCAGCGGAGGCTACGGCAAACAATTGAACTGTCAGAGCAGGAAAATTGTCACATCGGTGTGTTCCTCAGGAAAGTCAGGAGACTGTGGTGGTAAACAATACACCAGGATCCAGTGCTGCGATGGTAAGTTTCTGAATACTCATTTTAAAAATATGATATCTTATCAAGATAAAAAATAATAATTCTAAGCCACTCCTTCCGGTCAGGGGCAGACTGGCGACATTTCGGGTCCAGTGGCAAAATTAATTGATGCGCCCCCACATTCCATTATTCGGCATTACTCAATTAAGCTGAGGCAAATGATTATATAATAATGTAAATAATTCAATGTTCTGGACAAAATGCACAGTAATGACACATGGGTCAGTACTACCTCATGCTGTCTTTAAAATATGTATATATTCATTCATTTGTGTACATTGTGTGATCTTGAAGACTTGTAACTGCGCACTTGTATTCATGCAGGGCTTGGAGTTACACCAAGTACGAAACGATGCAGATGGGTCGGAGCCCACTATGGAAGATGGGCCACATGCTGTAATGATGAGGTATTTAAATATTGCAAAAATAGTCTACAAAAAATTTAATCCACTTGGGGTGGAGCTTGCGTATTAATAGTGCATAAATGATTATCTGATTGGAGCATAATATTATGCATATCATTTTCTACTTACACTCTAAAATTTGAAAACTCTGTTGAAGCATTGTTTTTAGCTGTTTCAGAATGTGCTCAATTTCGAAGCTGTGTTAAGTAGTACACCACTTCAGGTGGTAACTATTCATCTTCATCCATCTTAAACAAATTTGTGAAAGTTATTAGATGCATGCTTTACATCAAACAACCAACATTTCCTATTTAGAGTATGTTCAAATACATTTAAGATGGCCAACAAACTTAGATGAACCATCAGGTCACTGGTATTTCCTCACAAATTATTTTTTTAATTTTCTTTGTCATTCAATGACTTGTGTTCAATGCATCTTGGGCCTGTCGCTGATGTGTTAAAGTGTAGCAGAAACAGCCTTTTTTAAGCTAAACTCCAATATTTATTTTCATGTAAATGTAAATAATTTTGTTCATGGTGTCTTTAACTCATAAATTCACATAAGTAATACATTTGGAGTTCACGACCGCAATTACAGAAGTCATTTAGAGTCTAGTAAAGGTGACTTTGCAAGAAAATAATAAAATTATTATTTTCCAAAGTGTTACGCTTGCGACAAAGTTCTATTCAGGCAATCTTTGTATTATACCACAGTGACTGGAAACCAGTTGCCGACCTGAATAACTTGACAGTTTTCCAAAACTTCACAGATTCTGCAATGTTACTAGTCAAACCAGATTAAAAATGGAAAGTTCTCTGACACTGTAGAGTATATCAGGCATTACGCTTGTGACACATTTGCCGATCCTGCGATTCATTGAAATTTTTCCGTCAAGATGTTTCACAACCATAAAAAGCTCCAAAATGGCTAAGTAGATATAATACTAGGTCTCAATGGCAAAACAATTCAACTGAAAAATGTCAAATGGATGTTAGAGCATCCCGGATGAGTACAAGATACAAGATACAAATATTTATTTGGACTCGGATTTAGGCAACAGTACAACATTAGCTCCAGAGCTATTGAGTCCGAGCATGTAAACACAACAAGTAAATATGATAAGACAGGGTAAAAACATCATAGTAAGAAACCAGAGGTACAATTTAAAAGAAATTTGAATCACAGTCAATAAAATCGAGATTGTCTTTCAAGAGACTTTTTGTAGAATGTAAAATGTAAATGGGTAAAATCGAGAGTCTAAAAACACATGGTTAAAAGCTAGGTCACATGATTTGTCCTGCATTTGCAGGAGGGACCACTCCATTTCGTAGCTAGTCTTTTGAAGGTTTTAGCATCGGTAGCAGATCTCACATCCAGAGGGAGTGAATTCCAGATTGTAGCCCCCAAACTTCTATAGAGTAATCTTCAAAATTGACCAAATTTCGCCTCAGTGGATTTATATGAAGTGTGAGAGTGAAGACTGTAGAGATTCCAACAAATGTTGGGAAATAAGGATAAAATATGTCAAAGAATTCAGGTGGTCAAAAATAATATGTCACGCAAAATTAGTGGAAAAATGCATATTTTTCAATGTAATTTTTTCTCTATTACAATAACTACACATACATGTGACATAATTACATGGAATTTTCGAGCATTTGGCTAAACGAATGTACTTAAAGCAATAGTGTAACATGAAGTTGTCACAATAAATTTGAAAACGACTGTATGTGACTGTCACATAAAGCCATTCTCGAATTTGAAGATCCTCCCGAAACTATGCTTTGTGGATTCATTACTTTTTAACTAAACCTCAAGTTAAAGCTACACTTTGTCTTGTTCCAGGCTGGCTGATGCTAATAATCTACTTAATTAAAAACAGTACTCCTCAATTACCTCCACTGGCAATATACCTGTCTGTCAAAGCTTGCTGTCAAACTTCAGTTTATTTCCACCTCTATCACTGTTATTAATCACTTTCTTGAGTGCCCATTGATCGGAATTATCCTCTAAAACCTGCCAAATTGACTTTTTTTAAACAAATAGAAATGCTGATTGTCTTTATTACTCAGTTTCGTGAGATTTCTTTTATTTGTTTTCAGTCAGTTTTTGTAGAAGTAGGCATAAAAATAATATGGGATTCTCTACCCGAGAAACACAAGTGAACCCCAAATGATGTCTAATCAGTTTAAATCAAACTCAAAAATATTGTAAACGTCCAAAGAAAAAAAAAAGGAATTTATTGTGTCTAGCACTTGGTTCAAGTGTGCAAATGATTTTTTAACTTCAAAATTAACTTTTTCAAAATTTCTGAGAAAACTTAATTTGGTAGTAAATGAAATTGATATGATCCTAACCTACTAACACTATACTCTATTATGTAGGACATTTGTAAGATATTGCCCTTATTTTACGAAATTTTTTGTAAAATCAAAGCATGCAAATACTTTCTGTGCTGACTGTATATTGTTTGATTATTCCAGGTTATCACTGGGGTGTGTTCTTCAGGAAAAAGTGCAGACTGCTCCGGAAGCTACACAAGAATCTACTGCTGTCCATTGCAATAGAATACATTCAGCTGTATGACAAATGAATAAAAAACAGAAAATACTTTCAGGGCAAGACCAGTGCTTTGTTACTTTATTTTCTAGGAAAAGGAGGGAAACGTTGCGGTTGTAACTATTAGCTATAATTGCAAACTTAAATACTATTCAATTTCTAGCTGGGTGCAAAAATTAAATGCCAAAATCTGAATACATCAGAAGGATTGCCAAATTATGTCCCAGTCTCAACGAGAAGAACCGGAGTACTTTTTTAATCCACAGGATGGTATTTCGTGACAATTTGGGTGATTTTGTGACATCCTGCCGATGATTTTTCACATCCAACAGGGGTACTTTCGTTTCCCATGGGGGTTCTTAGAACTCTACCGTGGATATAAGATCTAGGCATTTGTGAGCACTGTTACAGGAATTTGCGTTGAAATTGACTTGTGGAGATTGAACCCTGGCGAAATAGGTTTTTTGATAGATTTTGATGACTGTTCATGAACTATTCAGGAATTTCAGTTAAATGTGCATATAACAGCAATTGGTAGGCATTTTATTAGGACATGGACCTGCAAAGTTCAAGTGATTAAAAATAATTCACAGATGATTAATTAAGAAAAAATTAATTTAAGATTGTGATGTATGGTGCACAATTTGGTAAAAACTTGAAATCGCCAAAAGGTGCCATGACTTATTTGTCAATTTAGAGAAAATGGTTTGTGACTCAGCCGTGTACATGTTTTTGCGAGCTTCAACCGATCCAAATTAGCACTTCTAGTTCATCAGATGAGCTTTCACTCTCAAATTGTTGCTGTGAGGTACTTTTGAAAAATAAAAATTTTATAGCGGGGAGGGAATTCGTTAAAATCTCTAAGAATTGTGCACTTGGTGACAAGTTTTTGCAATTTGGCATGGATGTTTATATGACCAAAGGGGTTTCAAAAACCACCGCACACAAAGTGAGACCGCCCCCTGGTGGCCGGTATGCACAAAATCCAATATGGCCGCCGCAAAACACAAAAACTAGCATATCTCGGTCACTATTTGTGCTATATTGATGTGTAATACATCATTTTCCACTATTTTCTTTATGGAAAATGTGTTCTTGCTGTTATTTTGTAGCTCAAATATGAATATCAATGCCAAAATCAATGTTCGTTGCAGCAGCAAGATGTAAAGAAGACGTCACTTGGTATTTTGTGACATTTATTGTCCCTTTTTGGATTTTCACTTGTGCCTGACTTGAATGAATGTGAATTAACTGTACAATGTCATGACTAATTATTGACATGGAAAGTTATGGGGATGAATCGGTGCTATAATTGTGTTATTCATGTAAGAATGGATACTCTTCTGTCTGGTGGGCAAGGGGCACAAACGCTATTTGTATGCATTTTTAATGCATATTTAATAACCTATTATGTACATCAGAGGCTTGATAATTGCTGATGTGCCCTCATTCAATAAATATGTTGCCATGTGACTGATATGCACCAAGACATTCATAACTCTCAGCTCTCTTTACTCTGCTTGATGTTTTATAACAGAGATCTTGAAACGTTTTCAGGGTGATCTTTAAAAGGGCGAAACAATGATATCAAATGTGATATTATTACTCATTAGAACTTCTGATCAATCACATCAATGATAATTGAGAATTGTTAATTCAAATCAATATCAGTGTTCTGTGTGAATCCTATGTATGACTATATAGGCACACAGACTTCGCTAGAAAACTGGAAGTTGAAGAACCATCTCTTCTCCGAATCACTGAGATGAAGATGACACAATCAAACTTCAGCAAAAAATGTCTGTTGTATTATATGTTATGAGTATGTGGGTTGATATGGTAAAGTGAGGCAGTATGCACTGCAAACCCTTGTGGAAACATTCCTACATAATAAAGATTTTCACTGGAGTCCTTGCTCTTAAGCTCTCTTAACCAAGCAGTGTTCCTGGTGGTGGCTGTCACATGTTCTGGCTTGTTTTCTCATAATCAGTCAGAAAGCTTTATCCATGTTGCAGTGCAGAAGCAATCTCAGGTCATAGTGAAGAATTCCATCAGTTTATAAAGCTAGGTGGGTTATAGTCATAGAGTTAAGCAGCTCATGGTGTGTAAAGAGGAAGAAATAAAGAGACGTTTCAGTACAACATTAGGGAGACAAAAGTCAAGAGTTTTGAAAATGGGCTGCCCTAATGATATTGAGATTGGTATATCAAGACCACAGACCTTGGTGAGCTGTTGGTTTGCTCTGGCTTCAAGTACATGATTGTTTCATATGAAAGTTTGGTGTGTATACTTTGTCCTTTATGTGGTTTCTTGAAGAAGCTACACAAAGATGACAAGGTATGCACAACAACTGAGACTTACTTAGCTCCATATCCCTAGAGCACATGAACATCTTGTCCATGTCTGATTTTGCTTAAGTCAAGTGAGAAGAGCAATATACACTCACTCGCCAACCAATCTCTTACTGGTCTTTGATGTGATATCACTTTCTCATCAACAACCAGTGGTCAACAATCAATCAGCTGGTCTCTTCTAGAATCTTGCAGTGGTCTCTCTCCGTGATTTATGTTTGGAGACACAAACAATGCAATTTGGATGCCTCTCCTTCTGTGTGAAACATCCCAAATTCTAAACATCTATCCCTCCGTCTATAAAAGATGTGATTATTGTTTAGCACTGTGAAAGGAAGTTCTCTCTGAGACTCTCATTGCCATTGTCTAAAGCGATGAGCATTGTGTCAAGTTTTAGAGAGAGGATGGAGAGCCAAAGGATCTCTATGGGCAACAGAAAAAGAAGACAATGATTCAAAGTCTGTCTGAAGTCCTTAAAGCATTTGAAGAGTTTGGACAAGTTGCTGATAAATGATTTCTTCAGGCATGCAAGACTCCACCTCAATCAATGCAAGGTAAATGTAGCTCGACCTCAATCTGCAGAACACCAAATAGCACAGCCTGAGCAGATGCGTTGTTATTCAGTTGGACACCTACAAAAACCAACGTCTCAGGTCCCAGACATTAGCAAGGGATAAGTTCAGAAAGTCAAAGTCTCGCCAGATGTTCCTCAGTTCAAAAGAATTTAATCAGTGTTAATCATGGTTGAAGTTCTTGAAAGATAACCACAAGACACAAGGAAGGCTTCATGCAGTTTATGGGCAAAGAGCAACACAGATTTGCACCTGTTATCAAAAACATAGGTCAAGTTTGTTCAGTTCTGAGCACCCAGACTTAGTGTCTTACATTTGTATCACCCTATTAGCAGGAAGAGGCTGACACTCCTGATATTGCACTTAAAAATCATATTACTCGGCAAGGCAATTTTCTAAGCCTTCTTCAGCACTTTACTAGTACTTCCAATCATTTTCTTCAATAATTTTGGCCAGTTTGAACTGTTGATAAAGTTTAGCCATGACCAAACCTTTAGATATTTAAGTCTGAGACCTCAGTAAGTCATAGTGCTCAGATAATGTTTGGACTTCATGGCGTAGTTGGAGAGGTATTCCTTAAGTCAATCTGTCACTTTTGGCATTAATCCATAAATCAGCGTGACTCAAACTTGATTCTCATCACATACAATGAAGAGCTCGTACATGCATGATGGAGAACTTTGTACTTATGAACAGCTAAGGGAGACAGAATCTCCCTGAATGATACAGGAAGGCAGGCTTTTATAAGCTTTCACTTTTTGTAACATTCAAAAGTGGCCACTAGGTTGTGCAGTATTCATCTGACAACAGTCACTCAGCAACATTTCACTCCTGTACCGGATTGTATGAACACTTAACACGGGTTATCCTAAAGTGGTTAACTGCTATAACTTATCTTCTCACCAGGTTATTGGCAAAAACTTTTGGCATGTTGTAACATGAGTTCAGTTAATTAAAATTAGTTATCTAACTCATGTTCAGTATGAGACCATGTCAGTAAAATGAATAAACCACTTTAGGTTAACCTGTGTTAAGCGATGATACAATCTGGTACTGGTGGTTGGGCTGGACATGCTGTCAGATCAGAATAGTGGGTACCACACTGGATTGACCTGTCTGATGTGGTACAAGCAAGTTCTCTGTCACTGCATGATGGTTTTACAATAGTATGTTGGCTGTCTTGCACCTCCCATTGTTAATGCACTGGAGGTAGTCAGAAGTCAGAAAACCACAAAGAATCTCCTGTTTTGGCACATTATATTGTTATTGACTTCCATCATAACAAAAAGAAGTAGCCGTGCAGCAATTATGATTTTGTGCTAAGCCCTTACTAGTTACCATTTACCTTTACTCCTTCAGCTCTAAGCAACTGAAGGCGTCATGCTAGTGTTGACAGTTCAGAAATGGGCCTGCGATGAATGTTCACTTCAGATGTGAAACATTCAGTGAGGTATAATAGTTGCCATGTCAATAAGTTCAATAATTGCTTATTTATTCAGGAGAGTCAATGTCTTTTTTGGGAATTACATCTCAATTAACATTGTTGCACAGTATGCAATGATCTTCTAAATGAGAGTCATAGCAGTGAGTGAGTGAGTTTGTGTTTTACGCCTCATCAGCAGAGTCGTAGCAGTTTGCCTCATTGTTGAGTTCTTAAAAAGATAAGACACTAATTAAACAAGACAGGTTATAGTTTGGACTTTGCTTTCAGCTCTGAGGGAATAATCTCCAAACTTGATTGAAATTCAAATACCTCACAAAAAATATGTTTAAGCCTTGAAGGGCAAAAAACACAAAAATCTGTCAACAAATCACCTGGAGCTGTACCACAGACCCATTAAATCACAATTTACAACCAAACCAACCCCAGAAACAGATTTGGCATTATCATAAACATTGAAAATAAGGTATTGCACTTGAATTTAGAACAAATAGTGACCAAGATATGGCTTTTTTTGTTTTTCGCGGCGGCCATATTGGATTTTGTGCATACCGGCCACCAGGGGGGACTCCCACTTTGTGTGCGGTGGTTTTTGAAATCCCCTTAGCCATATCAAACACCATGCCAAATTGCAAAAACTTGTCACCAAGTGCACAATTCTGACGGATTCCCTCCCCGCTATTATAATATTTACAAAAATGCCTGTAATTCAAACCACCAAATCTTTTGGTTGACAGTTAATCAAAATTTTCAAACTCATACCAAAGACTTAAAAGTTTCAGTTCCTGGATCGAACTCCTTCTGTTTTCAATATTTTATTTAAAATAATCTAAAATTTAATTATATTTCTTCGAAATTGTTTTTCAGCCAACTTCAGGGGTTTATGACTCTCCAAATAACATACCAAACATTTTATATTGTGACACTGAATAAACCTCCACCCAAATCTTTCATTTTCAGCATGAAATCTTATATATCTGACTTAAATGTGTTTCTACAAGGGCTCAAAAATTGACGAAAGCACAAAATCACCTAAAGGGTGTGAATACTTATTTGCCAATTTAGGGAAGGATGGATGGATGATTTGGGGCTTTACATCCTGTATTTATGCACTTGGTAGGCTAATTAGGACAGGAGGAGGATGAGGCAATGAGGCGAAGGATGATTGAAACAGCCGTCCAACATAGGCCCAGGTGACTCGGCAAGAGCTGGATTCGAACAATGGACCCAGTGATTGGCAGCCCAGTACGCTACCACTAAACCAACCCTCACCCCTTGCCAATTTAGGAAAAATGGTTGGTGACTCAACCATGTACATTTTATTTTGGCTTTAGTGGGACCTAATAAATACCTCCAATTGATAACATGAGTTTCAAAGCTCAAATTGTTTTGCTTCAATTTGGAAACTCAGTGTTGAAAATACACCCAAAGAGCCAGCAAAGGACTCTGGATCACATGACCAGGCATATCAACAACTGACCAGTGTAAAGCTTAACTGACAACACATGTATGGAGCTCAATTTACAGAAGTTATTTCTTGAGGGGATATACACCAGAGACATAAATTTATTTAATGGTTGATGAAGGGGCAAACTACTGTCAAAAGACAATGTTTAGTAAAGAGATAACATAAAAGTGCAAGAGAAGACATTGGAGCAAAGCCACTTGCAGTTAAGACAGTAAGAATGTTTTGGAAGAAAAAAAGTTATCTTTTTTTCATTGCAGTAAATAAGAGCAAGCCTGAGAGATTGATGTATATAGTAGAGCATGACAGTAATTGGTGCAGTAATAGAAAAGTATAGTAGGAAGAACAAAATCAACTTGTGGCCAAGGAAGATAATGCTGCTCTGAACCTGTTAAAGGTGCTCCTCCACATAGATCTTTCAGAGCAGTAGTTCCAAAGTTGAAATGTCTTAGGTATATAACATTGGTATCTATTATACAAGACTGTGTCTTAGAATCCATTTCTGGTCCTGAACTTACATCGTTTTTGTTTGTTTTCCTTTTATTTCATTCAACACTCTCATCTTTGTATGCCACATCCACAAAGAATGTTTGATAAGACAATTTTTTTAACGAAGTGCTTTTAGGCTTTTAGTGCTAGAAGTTGACAAAAGTACATAGCACAAGATTCTATTATACAAAACATTTGCTTGAAAACAAGGACAACAACTTGTAACATCTTTTAAGAGATGAAAGCAAAGTTTAAGAACATCTGGTACATTGAAAACACTCTGACAGTAGACAAATGATGAGTGGACGTCAATGACCTCATATTAAGTCCAATCAAATGCATTGAAATGAAGTGTCAAATTGTCATGACGCAACTTGTGAACTCACTGATGAGCGGTATGACACTTTAAATGACTTCTCCCTGTAGCATTGCAAGTATAGAATATGATTTCATTGACTGCTTATGTGCCATACAGAATAATATTGCAGAATAGGGATGTGACCTCATAAGGAACATCCCAGTGCTTGTTTGTAAGCACTTGAGTTTCGTTTACTGCAAATAGACAGTTGGTTTAGTGAGAGGAGCTTTGCATCTTTTTTTTAGTAATGATTAGGCTAAGTAGGACAATTGCACTCCCTTCACATTATATCAACACTTATTTTAAATTATTCATCTTTCTCTATGCTAGAGTATCCGGAAAAATCTAAACAAAAACTGATACTCTGAAGAACGCTTTTATGAATATTTCACCTGATGTCAGACAGTTTGGCAGAGGTTATTGGCATTGCTACAAGAGCAAACTGCGTCAACCTGTCACCATCAATCACAATACTAAAGACATAACAGTAAATAGGGTGGTAATCAGATAAAACATGCTTGTTTTAGGTGTTAACGCATCTTCCAAGGTTGTTGAGATGATGCCCGTAATATGTTCACTTATTGAATTACATTGCTGTTCATGGTAATTCATATGTTTGTATATCATCGATAATATTATACAATTTTTCCATTTATCATCGATATACAATTTATCTTTTCTCTCATTTTGTACCAGAATCAGAAAGATTGGCTGAAAACCTCAGAATAATAACAAGCACATATGGCCAGATTTTCCATAACAACTGCCAAACGAGGATATGGTCTTATATATTGACATGGTCATTTCTATTCTGAAAGTAATTTGGTATGGTTGTTTATCTGAAGCCATGTAATTTCTTATATTAACAAAACAGATCCTCGTGTGTATTACAACTTCGCCAACCTTTTTAACATAACATATATTTTTGTAGAGATCAACGGTATACCTTCCTATGTATGTAAAATTACATCATCTTTCTTAAATTATTCTGCATATATATCCTTTGCCACCCTGACATGGTAATAATTGGAAAAGTCAACAGAATTATTTCATTTGAACAAATTCAGTAAACGGGGTAATAAGAAAAGGAGGTTGATGGACTCCATAAGGTAGGACATGATTAATCTTGAGTTGACAATAATTGATGCAGGCTGCAGCCACAGAAAAGTATGGAGCAAAAGACAAAATCACCAGGGCCAGGGAAGATAATAATGTTGGTCTGTGCCCATTAGCGGTGTTCAGTTCTTATTCTGTCATTCAAAGCAAAACCTTCAAAGTAGAAGTCTCAGAGTCTGATGTCTGAACTATATAGCATTAGTATCTATTATACACGACAGTGTCTGGAAGTCTCTTTGCAGGCCAACATTATGGTTCATCCTGGACCTCATAGTCTTCATGCATTTTTTATACTATCCATTCAACACTCTTGTCCTCCTGTCATACTTCACACAGACAAGTGAATGACTTGATATTTTTTTACAAATAAATATGTCAAATTACAACATTTGTATTGGACCAGTAGCTGTCTAAACATTGGTTATAATCAACAATCTCAGCGTTACATGGATCTCCAGGAGGCAAAGTGAACCAACCTTGAAATTCCCAATTTTGGGAAATGGTAAAAAAAATTTTGACCACCTTTGTAATGCTCATTGTTCTGAGGCTATTCCAGTTGCTTATTTTACAATAATGTACCAACCTGATTGGGGCTTTTGAAATTAACTGATTTTAAAAATAGACTGGCAATTTTAAGTTTTTCCACCGAAAGGCAAAGTGAACCAACCCATATTTTGCTCCAAACTGGTTATGATTTCAGGCTTAGTTTACGATTTTTCATGGCCATCACAACTTCGGAGTGGTTAAACAATTTGATTAACTAGCCTCACTCTTGAGAAAATTTTCTCAAAGAAAAATTAAAACATGGGTTAGTTCACTTTGCCACAAAAAATGGTCGCTTGGGTTGGATCACTTTACCTAAATACTGAATCCTAGACCCAAATTTAGATGGCAAATGGCAATGCTATTGGAAAATTAGTATATCAGCCTCACTCTGAAGAGCGAAATAGCTGCAATAAAGAATAAAGATCTAAACTTGGGCTGGCTCACTTTGCCTTGAAATGTATGGGTTGGTTCCCTGTGATTGGGGTACTACCCCAGGGGTAGGCTATATGTGTGGGTTTGTTCACTTAGCCTAGTTCGCCCCCCCCCCAATATAGCCTTGCTGTTGGAAATTAAGGTACACCTAACCATAAAATAGGGGACACAATTCTATGCCCAAAACCAAGAAAATGCCAAACATTCATGGTTGGTTCATTTTGATTGACCCAGGACTGTCAATATAAGATGCACAAATTTATTCAGTGTTCATTTGTTGCAAAGCGACAGATTCTGAACTACGCTCCCTTTAAATATTATTTCTCCGCATTTTTTAGTTTTATCTTTTTAAAACACAAGTCTCCACAAACACATATCCAGACCAGGTACTTAAAAGAAAGAAAAAAATGAATATTTCAAAATTATGTCTCCAGTTTAGCCGAGGTTAACCTATCACCATCAATCACAATACTTTAGCCATAACAGTAAAGAGAGTGATGATCAGATAAAGCATGCTTGTCTGAGGTGTAAATACCTAGACATGTTCATGATAACATAGTTACTGTGCGCAGTTTAGGATATTTAAATATATATTATTGTATATAAAAGCAAGAGGGTGGATACAGTGGTCGAAATAGGCCATGCAATTTGGGGGGTCTTTTAGTTGGAAGACCCAAAGGGTTGAAGCCCTTGTAGATGGCAGTCGGCGTGCCGCTAGCGGGCCGTCAGATACTCTAAAAAAGAACTCTGGGCTTTTTAAAGGTATGATTTATCTCAGAAAATGAGTTGTGAAAACCCTATTGGTAATGTATATAAATTACAAAAGGTTGTTGTTTGCTGATTAGGCTTTAATTGCTGCTTCATGCTCACTTTTCAGCACACTTTCAGTATTTGGGGATGGGGGTTTTTGAGGACCTCCTCTGGGTCCTTTTGAAAAATGTTTTTGAGGGGGTCTCATGAGCATTTGGGGGGGTCAAACCCCCCCCCCCCTGACCCCTCCTTATTTCGACCACTGGGTGGATATCATCATGAGACAAGTTGCAGATGGCCAGTGCTGACTTGTACTGATCTACTTAGTCAGCAATGTTAGTCGCTAGCAATGTTTCATCAGTCTGGTATCTTGGTGATTCCAACATTGGTCCAGCTGTTTTCTGGCTAAACATTTGTCCCTTGTAATTACACTCTTTGCTGCTGGAATTACATAGCCCTCAGTGATTTTTTTTTTACCTCATTTTCTGCCAAAGTTAGGAAGTTTGGGAGAAAGCCTAAGGAAATGGACTAGGGAAAAAGGAAGGGTTATGTATGGGCTTGCTAAATAACCTAAAGGATGATGATATCGATGTGTCTGTTTCTTTCAATTTCCAATGGCTGTGTTTCTCAAGTTATGAGACTAGTCATACTTGTTGAGTTGATCCTCTTACAATTATATGCCAATGCATACCAATGCTCATAAAAATCAAAATGACACTTTCAACATCTGGAAAAGAAAGACAGCTTCATCTCTATTGTAAGCTTCTTCTTTGTTGGTCTTTCCTTTACCGCCCACTGACATGGTAATTGAGATTTACAGAAATATTCTTTAAGAATGATCTGATGCCTACCTACTAATAATGACATGGGGAGGTAGTTGCCATAAATAACCTCCAGTGCACAATATATTTGATCTCTCAAATGAGTGTAAAGGCTCCCTTCTTCTAATCCTCTTTGTTCTGCGGTCTTTTCACACCCACTGATGTGGTAACTGATCTTTGCTGACATATTAATAGAGGTAATTTTGACGCGTACTCTACTAATAAAGATTAAATTTCTTCAGTGTACAATATTAGATCTGTCAAAAGAGTGTTAAATCTCTCTTCATTTTCCAAGAGGATGCACCAACTTGTCGAAGGAAATTTTAATGTGTAAAACATTGAACACACAACAAATAAGCTTGACAATTTTTTTTCCTTAAATTATTTCAAATTGAAAAGTAATAACTTATTTTTGTTCTTCATCTTATGATGAAACCAACAGAAATTATCTGACACAGATAGCCTACATCATTTTATTATACCTCCAATCTGAAAGCTGAGTTGTGATTGGCTGAGAGATGGTCACATGTTAGTTGTTACTTAAGTAAGTATATTAACATAATTCGAGGGCATCAGTCAAAAAATGGAAAAAAAAATTCTAGTTTTTTTAAAGTTTTTTTTTTCCCCCCAATTTTTTTTTTTTTTGCAAAATATATCTTTTCCAAATTTTTTTTCCCCAAAACTTTTTTTCCCGTCAGCTTTTTTACAATTTTGTTTTTTTACAAATGTGTTTCAAATTTGTTTTTTCCAAAATGTTTTTGAAAGCCAATGTCCCACAGTTGTGCAGGAAAATGATAAAAATTAGGGCATTTCGTTAAGACAATAAATAATTCATCAAAATTCAAAACTAGTAATAGTGCAATGTTTTTGTCTGCTTGTCTATTCAGTATAATAAAACAAATATAGACTGACTATCTAGGGTAATAGTCGAATCGATTCCCTTTCGTGTGTGTAAGAAAAACTATTTCCCTCGGCTTTCATCCATGTGAAATAGTTTTCACTCACACGCCCTTGAGGGAAATAGATTTGACAAATGCCCTCGAAATCAGTCAATATTTGTAGAATGTCACATATCAAACAAAGCATTATGTCACATATCGAACAATTTTGTCACGTTGTGTCAAATTAGAAACTTTAGCTCATCCTCCATGAAAATGTATTTTCGAAATTTCAATTTCAAAACTTGTGACAGTTCTGTAGAATTTGACACCTGCTAATTATTCCAGGATTTCTTATTTTCCACTGCATGTGGTTTCCTTTCTATTTCTGTGTCCTTTATTGAATATCTTTTTTTGTTGGTTCTCTGGTGTCTCATTCTTCTTTTCTGTCCCACTTTCATTCATTTATCAGAAGAAAAAACTGTTGTGGTAGATAGGCAGATTGCAATGGATATGAGCATGACAGCGTTGGCCATAGCAGGAAACAACTGCATTGGTTACCAATCACAGCAAGAATTCAGATCAAATTGATGACAACTACATGGAAAGCAATAAACAATCAGGCTCCACAATAATACATTAAGGAGTTGTTCAAATCAAACCTCAACAGGAGCGTAAGCTAAGAAACAACCACAAGCTATGCTCAGCAGAACCCACCCCTTGCAACAAAAATAAGTTTGAAGATCGGGCATTTTCCAATGCAGCACCAAAACTATGGAACCGTTTGCCTGAAAACATGAGAACTGCTCAAACATTAGGAAGCTTCAAGAAGAATCTAAAAACAAATTTGTTTCAGAATTCCTACAACTTATTGATGTGAAGAAGTGCTGATGAGCAGTTTACTGAAATTAGTACTTTATAAATCCATATCATTATTATTATAATATGTAAATGGCACCGCCATGAAATTCGCGCAGCATTGTCATAGAACTACTGCATTACCTTCATAATGTTTATTTTTTTATCTTAATCATGACAGAAAATAAAGATTATTGTTATTGTTATTGTTATTGTTCAACTTTCCATGCAGAAGGCCAATTTATCTTTTTAAAGGACTGGGCAAATGGCCAGATAGATAGAATAGATAGATAAGATCAGATCTACATATAAGGTTAGATAGATAGATGGAGATAGATAGATGGAGATAAATAGATAGATAGATAGATAGATAGATAGATAGATTACACTGACAGCTGTGTAATGCAAATCTGTGTTAAATTTGGATCTATAAATTTTTATATATTATGTTAAATTGTTTATGCTACATAACCGAGATCAATAAAACCATTGCTATTCAGAGATGACTGTTTACTATTAGACTGTTACATAATTTGTTGATAGTTAATGAAGATTATGTAACCTTAAGTGTTGTTATGATTTCCTACTTGGTGAGCCATTTAAGTCATAATGATAATAATAATAATATGGATTTATATAGCGCTTATTTCAGTAAACTGCTCATCAGCGCTTTTAGGATTAAATCACTTATAGGAATTCTGAAACAAATGGGTTTTTAGTTTCTTCTTGAAGCTTTCCAAGGTTTTTGCAGTTCTAACTTCTTCAGGCAAGCTGTTCCAGAGTTTTGGTGCTGCATAGGAAAATGCCCGATCCTCAAACTTATTTTTGTTGCATGGAGCAGGTTCTGCTAACAGCAGCTTGTGGTTACTTCTCAGATTATGTTTCTGTTGTGATTTGACTTGAAGAAGATTTTGGATGTATTGCGGCGCCTGATTGTTGATTGCCTTCCATGTAGTCGTCATCAATTTGAATTGGAATCTTGCTGTGATTGGTAACCAGTCGAGTTGTTTCTTACTATGGCTGACACTGTCATATTTTTTCAATCTCTCAATTAATCGAACTGCCGAGTTTTGAGCAACCTGAAGTTTATTTAACAATCGGGTGGCAGTGCCATACAACAGCCCATTTCCGTAGTCCAAATGAGGGGTGACAAGTGCATTGACAGCAGTTTTAACTATTTCCTTGTCTAGGTTTTTTCGAAGTTTCGATAAGTTTCTCAAATTGAAATATGCGCTACGACACATTTTGTTGATCTGCTTCTCCATGGTCAATGTTTGTCAAAGAGCACGCCTAAGTTGCGGACATGGTTGGCAGTCTTGATTTCAACATTGTCTACATTGATAGATGTCATTTGAAGTTTCTTCAATTGGTTTGGTGCTCCAATCAGAAGAAGTTCAGTTTTATCTCCATTATTGCAAAGCTTGTTGTCATGTAAGAAATTTCGGATTTCTGCAATGCAATTTTCCATTTTCTCAGTTGCATGTTGTTCACCCAAAAAGGTTGGTTTAAATGAAAGGATGAGTTGCTCATCATCAGCATACTTCTTATCATGAACCTGATTTCTTCGTGCTACTTCACTGACTGGGGCAACATAGGAGTTAAATAAGATCGGTCCAAGTTTGGAGCCTTGAGGAACCCCAAAATTGAGTGGAAGTTTGCTTGATGTTTTGTCATTTATTATCACAGACTGTGATCTTTCAGAAATGTAAGATTTGAACCATCTCAAAGCTGCGCTGTGTACACCATACCTGTTGCACAGTCTTTCTAGCAATATGCCATGATCAATTGTGTCGAATGCAGCGGACAAGTCCAACAACACTAGCATTGTCACCTCACCGTTGCTCATATTAAGCATAATATCATTATGGATTTTTGTTAAGAGGGTTTCGGTGCTATGAAATTGCTTGTAGGCTGATTGTTTTTCATCCTCAAGATTGTTCTGAGTGAGGTGTTCAACGTACTGTTTGATTACAGCGCTCTCAATGATTTTACTTAGAAAAGAAAGATTTGAGACTGGCCGATAATTCTTTTTGATCAGTTCAAGTCCCTCTTTCTTCATTAACTTTTGTGCTGACTTTTAATTTTCAGTCACTTCTTACAATCAGGGATATGGAAATAATTATTTTCAATGTATATACACGTTGATTTAAATCCCTGAAATATGTCATTGGAGGTTGTTATATGACAAGACTGAAATTTTAAAGCTATTTTGGAAGATATTTGATGTATTTTAATTATTTACCAAACTAAACTCTGCTAAACTACTAGCTCCACTTTATGGCAACTACAGGCACTTCCTGTCCAGGTAGTCACTGTAGACAGGAGCAGCAAACAGAATGAGCTGTCCTTGTGCTAAGTGAGCTTTGCTCATGGCTGCCTTCGGCAGCCATGAGCTACGCTCATATTATCATGATCTTGCCAGTGTATAGAAAACAGAGATGCAGGTGTGTGTGCCGCAGCAGGATTTCAGAATTCTGTGACTTTTCATTGTATCCGGAAAAATCATCCTTGACTGCCAAAAAGTATTTGCGCAAATTTGTGAGTTATTATTTTAAGGTTTTTATTCATTCTCTAGGCGACTCTAACAAAAAGCGAAAAGTGCCTCCCCATAAGGACAACACTCTTTAAGGCATCACTGCTGTTTTGCAAGCTTTTTGGGATTTATAAGGTAGCTATTGCCTTGATCAGTATGCTAATGCGATAATTACCATTATCATACTGCAGGATAACTTGCCAATGGTAATTTTGCTTAGTGCAAATTTGTCGAATATCATTAATCACCTTCATTGTCAGTCAATTGTATTCAACGTCATGATGGGATTACACTGCTACTCACAAATTTATGGGTATCTATTGATGGGGAAATTAAAAAAGGAAACGGAGATGATCTGTATTATAAGTTCTGGGGACAAAAGAAAAACAGTGAGAAAATCAATCACGAAAGTCAGATGATGATATTCAATGAATACCTGTAAGTGATGTGAAAGTGTTAATTGTGTTTATCATGCGGTGACAGGAAGGATAGGCCTGGGAAGGAAACTTTTGCAGTGTGAAACCCGCAAGGAAGCTTGATAGGAAGAAGCGTGATGAAGTTAGGAGGCATACAATAAGGGTATATTGTGGCACATATGGATGCTTTTTGCAAACTCAAACCATCACTGACCCAATGAACCCCAAACATGGGACATGGGCTTGGAAACATTGGTACTCACCTGAAGAGCAAATCCCCTCATTACTGTGGCCCCTCTATTTGAACTAATAAGCCTAGTAGAGTTTTATGTGTTGTAATCTCTCCAAATGGCGATTATGGCTACTTAGGGGATTACTGACCATTTGGGAAAACAGTGTTAAAAAAGCAAACACTGTCGACAGTTAGATTTCTAACAACTGTGATGATTTGCAATAGAATGAACTACTTAATCCATGATCTCTCGGCCCGAACCAACCTCGTGAAAAACATTCAAATTAAATTTGAGTGCTTCAGCATGTTTCATGGATTTATTCTTAAGTTGTTGTATAAATATAAAGAATATTAAACTGAGTCAAGGCACGATTTTCTCAATTCAAGGCAATATCTGGCAGGTTTACCTTATTGCGCAGCCCTCCACATGTTACACATATACCCAATGAGTGGGACATTTTACTTGTTCAGTATAAACACTGACACAAGGGACCCACTAAAGTATTTGAAATGTGCATCAACAGGTTTACTTTTTATAGAAAATACTTGTTATCGCAAAATTCGTTATTTTATCTAACTATCTATTTATCCATCCATCAATCCATAAATCTATCCATCTATTCATCTATCTATCTATCTATCTATCAATCTATCCATCTATCTATCTGTCTATCTATCTATCTATCTATCTATCTATCTATCTATCTATCTATCTATCTATCTTTCTATCGATCTATCGATCTATCTATCTATCTGTCTACCTATCTACCATTGAGCATAAACCCACAATGTTTATATCACAATATGTATTTATAATCACCTCTTATAGGCACCTCTAAACATTGTTTCAGTTTGGCCCACACCGAAGTGTAAAATCTCAGTCTCAGTGTAAGTACAAAATGATGTGATTATACAATGTGAAGACTGAAAAACATGTCAAATTGTCATACATTACATGCATAATCGCCCACAGAAGTGTTGAGACAGAAGAGACCTGCTCTGTCACATGTGTAATCTCCAAGTCTACTATTGCCGGTTTACTAAATGAATTCTGTGTTCCCCAGCCTTTTCTGAAGTTGGAACTGCAGTAATTAAGTAATACATGTGTTGTGTTTACCTTTTGAAATATGTGTGTACCTAACCATCATTTTATTTCGTTATTTTTCATTTTGGAAGATTGAGACATAGAGATATATGTCCTCTTAAAGTCAAGTATTTATCTGCCTATCTATCTGTCTATCTATCTGTCTATCTATTTGTCTATCTCTAGAAGAAATCTTATAACTTACCTGTTTATTAGTTTCTACAAATAAATCTACCATGAACAAGCACTAGTGAGCAGTATACTGGAATTTGCGCTATATAAATACCTTTTATTAATATATTATTATAACTATCTATCTTCACAGGCTTGGGAGGCTGGGGGCTGCAGCATGAATTGTTGCTATGAAATTAATTCATCCCAATCATATGTAGCCATAGTCCTAGTTTTGGTGTCACCAGAGTGTTGTGATTATAAATTTCGTACATTCATAATCACTCTGTAGTCGCTTCTGAGACACCCAGGTGACTGAAACTTGTATAATCACTTGTATAACAAAACCACAGTCGACAAACAGTCAATTGCTTAATCTCAGTCTCAATCTCAGTCGCCCACAGGTGCTGAGATAATGAAGCCTCAAGCTTCCCCTTTCAGTTTTTGACAGTTACACATTGTTTTGCATTGGAACCAGGCTTTCTAGATGCAAAATTAATCTGTGTATAACTGCGTGAAAAAGAAATAACAGCTTAAAAACTGCCATAAACTATTTTTGGCGACTAAATTCATTTTGGAGATTACAGAGATAACAGTTTATAATCACCGAGGAAAAAAAGCTCTAGTGAGTTCAAATCATCAGATGTAAAGTCTTCTCTTCAAACCTACTGTCGATTTAAGAGATTTTCCTTTGTGCTTGATCACTCAAAAAGTATCAAGACAAAATATTTCACTTGATCACTCCAGACTGGAGTGTTGTGTACATAACAGATACTAATGCTATGTACTTCATGCATTAGCTTCCGATACTTCTGCTTTAAACTTTCTACAATGATGTATGCACATTTAATGGCTTTGCATCTTTAAATCTCAGTCAAAAAGCAAATTGTGTTATCAAACATTCAGTGTGGATTTGGTATAGGAGGATGACAGTGCTGAAGGGAAGACAAAGCTCTAGATCAAACCAAGACTAAGAAGTTTAGGACCGAAAAGGATTCTAAGATGCTGTCTTGTATTATAGATACTAGTATATACTTCAGACATTTAGACTTAGGAACTCCTTCTTTGAAGCTTCTATATGTGTAGCGAATGAAGTCTGAGCATCCTTAACAGGTTCAGAACGACATTATCTTCCTTGGCCACAAGGTGATTTTGTCTTTTTTACAATACTTTTCTGTGGCAGCACCAATTACTGTCAACCCAAGATGGATCATGCCCCACCATACATCTATCTCTCGGGCTTGCTCTCATTTACTCAAATGAGACTGCTAAACTTTTATCAACCACAACATTAATTTTGCTTGTCTTGTTCGCTCCTTTATTTTCCATTATTACAAAGGGATTTGCTTTGTATCCCTTGCCCAGTAGTGTTATCTATTTACTACATTAATCAGTTGCTGACATACCTGGTCATGTGATCCAGTGTTCTTTTCCAACTCTGTATGTGCAGAAAGCTTGATCTGGGCTCAAAAGCTTGACCTTGGACCGAAACCTGTGTGCTGGTGACTGAGAAATTGCATTTTGGAGTGACAGTAAGGTTGGGGTTCATTGGGATGCGCTTCCTACAGCAGAATAAAGCCAACAAAATTGCATTGGACCGCAGAAAAATATTCAGGGGGCAGAGTATATATGAGCAAAACTGGAATAAAAAGGCAAAATGCATTGTTTCTTGAACACACAGGCACAGGAGCTACTTACAATAATATCCCGTTTGAAACACGCCCCCGAAAGAATACATATAAGGGCAAAGCATTCTTTACCATTAGATCACTCGGAACTCTCAGATATGGGGAATCGAACCTGGGTCTAAGACGTAAGCAGTCCAATGGGATACTAATGAGCTGGGAAATTTTCACAAAAAGTTGGTTGGATACTGCTATGATTTTACAAAGAATTCATAAAAAGTTTATTGCAACTCTTTCACAGGCATTCGTGTCAAGCAACTGTTTCAGAGAAGGCATATGCGATGTTAATTTTTTAATGTAACTACAATTCATTTAGGAGACATACCGGCACACTTATTGCAACATGGAAATTTAACCTTTTTTTTACACAGTACATGTTGGTTATTTGAAGCAACAAAATTACATTCCTTTCACATTTTATCCGAGCATATTTTGCATTATTTGTCCTTTTTTTACATAAAAGTCTCTGGTGGAGAAATTCAGAAGTAATAATAGTTCACTGGAAATCACCCAGCTTGACAAATGGTATTTCTTAAAACCATAACACTGAACAGGGGGATGATCAGATAATGCTAGCTTCTTTGAACACATTTTCATCTAAGATGTGATGCCAGTAGTCAGTTCTTTCATTGCCACTGTACCTATGAATATAATATGCATTCATAACAAGTTGTGTAGTCACAGAAAAGTATAGTACAAAAAAGCAACCATCTTGCGACCAAGGAATATAACGCTGCTCTGAACCCATTGGTGGTGTTCAGGCCTCGTTGTGCCATTCCACATAGAACCTTCAAAGCAGACTAATGTCTGAAGTACATAACACTAGTGTCTATTATACAAGACAGTGTCTTGAAGTCTGTTTCAGTTCAAGCATTATGTTGTCCTAAACCACATAGTCTTCATGCATTTTTTATACTCTTCATTCAACACTCTCATCCTCCTACCATTTTCCAGACAGAATATTTAATAAATTATTTTTTCTTTTACAAACAAATGTTGTTTGGAGTTACAGCTATACCATGCATGTGATAAAAAGGTTCAGATTGGCTTCACGTCCAGTATTTCTTTGATGGTGTACTGATTGGGCTTAGGGAATCAGGGACGATGCATGGTTATAAGGGCAATAGTATTATTGGAAGAGGATAGGGCACCTGACATGGGCTGATTAAATCAAGTTAAGTTCCAAGAGTTCAACAGTCCAATCTACTGATGGTCATGCTGTGCTGGGCTCTTTTCCTAGACACCAGGTTGGACTATACTGCTATATATGAAAAATATTTGAAGTTTGCTGAGACTCTTGAACACATTTTTTGAATCGAGCAGCAACTCTACAGACTTAGCCCATCTCTTCAAAACCATTTTGTGCCCACCAATGTTTTTCAAGTACATTAAAATGTAATATAATTTGACACATACCTACCTAAATAGTGGTTATGTTCTGAATTTTTCTTAAATTTGAGATTTTGGTGCATTGTTTACTCACCGACCACCCATAATTTAACATACTAAAGCCTACATGATTCACAGCTGTTCTTGCCACTACACAATATCTCCATTTATCCAGGCACTGATACACAGAAGCTTTTATGAATATTTCACCACATGTCAGACAGTTTGGCAAAGGTTATTGGCATTGCTACAAGGGCAAACATTGTAAACCTATCACCATCAATCACAATACTCATGTCACAACAGTGAAAAGGGTGATGATCACTGATGATCAGATAAAGCAAGCTTCTGGTGTAAATGCCAACATATTCGAGATGATGACAGTTTTCAGTTTAGTAATTGCTACACTGCCATTCAACTCTATTTTTACATGGTTCCTATGTGCAGTTTCCTCAGTGCAAAGTGACAACAACTTTATCATAAAATCATAATTCTTTTTGCTATTAATTGTTAACCTCAAATAGTTTATTTTGTAACAAGTCAATTGGAAAGGCTATTATGTGGAGTACATTTTATAAATGGTATTGTGTATCCTATCAATTATTATAGGAGGTATATATTTTTCAATGTTTTACATGTTGATGAATTTGTAAACCTACAAATGAGAATGTTTCGGAATACACAAATTTGGCTTTCGTGTAAGTGCTAAATATTGTCATTCACAAATTTGTGTAAGTGTAATTACGACCATTTTCAATCTCAACTGGGCTTAAAGTAAATCTAAACCTACTCTGTAATTGTGACCATAAAACTGAACACCTCCAATAATGTTAGTGTTGGCAGGTACCCTAATGAATAATAAAGCACATTCACAAGTGCTGGTTGTTACGTATACACACGAGTACCCATTTTTTCATGTCCACAAACTCGTATATATGCACTTTTTAGACCTCCACAAATTTGTGAACATGTCAAATAAAGATAAAATATATTCTTGTCAATCGACATGATTTAATATGTCTATCTGATATTGTAGCAGCTTTTGAAACAAGGTAGGGGGAACAGGGGCACACTGGGATGTGGGGCACTGTGGGACGGTGGGGTTTTCTTGGATTCTGGCAAGGTATATGATATGGTAGTGCCATTATATCTTGTAATTTCACATCATGATGTTTCCATGGTTTTATAGAAAAATAACAGTAACATGCAGAAGTATGGCGAGCAAAAGTTTGTTTTACTACTACTAAAGTAAATATGGATGGGTTCAATTCGAACCATTCTGTGGACAGATCATGAACAATGAGGTTTTCTCAGTGCTTGTATGAATTTTATACATCGTAACGAACAGTTATGAATTACTATCGTGATAAACACACTCACTGGTGTCCGAGAAATTAGCATTTTGGTGTAAAAGTCATATCGGGGCTCATTGGGACAGTGAATTCGGGGCACATTGGGACGCACTTAATATGGCAGAATTTAAGTGTCCAAGTCAACTGAATGACCCGGGACAGCACACAACAGGTATTCAGGCCACAGTGAATACAGGTATAGTGGATTACCAAGCTCCGTGAACAAATTTGTCGCAAAGCACTACAGGTGTGTTACTTACATAGATGTCCGCACCCAGGACAGTCTATGTTAAATGTTTAAAACTGTTTAAAGTTATGAACTATTGGCACTACAAGGTGTTAATGCACTATATATATATATCTTACGTACTACTTATATGTGTTATCTATTGCACATGAAGTGCAATGTCGCCGGGGCACATTGGGACAGTCATTTTTACGACTCTCTGGCTGCAAAAGGGAAGGTGCAGTCTAGTTTTTTATGCCTTGCATTTAAGCTCAATAGTATTGGTGATATTCATGCAAACTTCGGAGTTCTTCAGTGCTTTCACCACTGAGCAAAATTAGTAGACGTGAAAAGCGTCCCAGTGTGCCCCCATTCCCCCTAATCAAGATATTATCATAAATATCGTTGGTCTCTACTCACTTCTCTCTTTGATTATGGAATTACACAGCCCTCATTGATTTATTGTTTGCCTCATTTTCTGCTGGAGTTATCGGAAGTATGGCAGAATGTGTTGGGAAAAGGACAGGGATAGACAGACGGACAGTTAGATATGGTATGTGCATGTCGTCAACATGTTACACATTTACCCCAAGTGAGGGAACTTTTACTTGCCCAGCATAGACACTGATACAATGGGACACTAATTTAATGTCTCATCTGAACAACATCCAGCTGGGATTTTGCTCATGAAGGTAAACTGAAAATTTCGAGTTCCCCACCCGGGTTCGAACCTTTGCAGGCAAAGGGAAGTGGGGAAGAGACATAATTACAGTCTCGACTATCTATATATACACATTATACAGCCATCGCTAAAGGCTGATACATGGCTTCATAACATAGGCGTAGCTAGTGGGGGGGGGGGGCAGGGGGGGCAAGTGGGGAAGAGACATAATTACAGTCTCGACTATCTTGTTGTTGTTTGTTTGTTTGTGTTTTACGCCTCTGCAGCACCTTAGTGGGCTATATCGAGGCAGGCGATCGCCGTATGATGATGATGAGATGAGAAGACTGTGAGTCTGGTACATACCCTATTAATTCAGGGATGCCCAGGGTCTTTCAGTTGCCCCAGCATAGAACACTGGATACAACCCGCCTCCATTTAATGTCCCATGGGCTCGGACTAAATTGAGTTCCGGGGTGGGATTCGAACCCACGCCCTCAGAGCCAGTGGTTGTGCAAGCACTCTTAACCATTAGGCCACGGAGGAACTTCGTCTCGACTATCTATATATACACATTATACAGCCATCGCTAAAGGCTGATACATGGCTTCATAACATAGGCGTAGCTAGTGGGGGGGGCAGGGGGGGCAACTTGCCCCCCCCCAGACAACTTTTTGGGGAAAAAGGGGAAATGGACAAAAAAATAGGAAAATGGGGGGAAAAATGGGGAAATGGGCCTAGTCCGGCAGAACGGTGATATAACATAAAATACCTCCAATAAAAGAGTAAATGATTTTACTTGAGTTTATATGACAAACAGTTATAAATGTAGAAAGCAGTCTCTTCCAACCAAACACATACCGAAATATTTGTGATTTTGGTATACTATACCTAGCCAAAATCGGGAAATTGAAATGTGGCAAAATGAGGGGGGAAAAGATGGGAAAATGGGGGAAAAGGGGTAAACAAGAGAGGTAAAAAGAATAGAAAGAGCAAAAGACGTTTTTGGGGAAATCCTGTTGAGATTCTTGCGACACTTTGTATATGGTGCATATTAGTGTTAAAAATTGAGGTATCTATTATTTGTCTAAATAGTACTAGTAACGTATATCCAGTTGGTCTTTATGGTCCACATGATTTCACTCCTAACATACGAGCTTATGAAGTTTTAATAATATTTTGGTCAACAGCAACACACAAGAATGAAGATTTCAGTAAAACATTTGAAATCAATAGTCCTAAAGACAGATCCATTAGAAGAATGACTGGAGAAAATGCTGATGATGAACTGGAACATAAAACTTCTGTGGAATTAGAATTTAAAAACAAATTCACTGGGCACTGTTTGTTGGAATCATACCAGAATTTTTAGACCAATTTTTTGATCTTCATGGCTGTCAATTAATATAACTTTTTGAAATGTTTTCCCTGCTTATTGCTCATGCTCACAACAGCTTGGCTAACCATTTTCTTCTTAAATGACCAATGGTTTTTTCAAGGATGTCTCTGCCTGCCTTGGTTTTTTATCTGAATACAGGTCTACAGATTCCATGTTTGATGAATGATGAATGACACAAAGGAGTCTTTGTCATAACAGATCAAGCTCCAGTTTATAAAATTTGCTCCTTTTCCTGAAGAACTTTTAACTTGAGCTCAGCAAGATTGAAAATGCACATCCTTTCAAAGGACCATAACTTTTTTTAACTGCTGAGGTTTACATTTAAAGTAACTTACCAAGCTTGTGTGTAAACCACTGAACTAAATTTAGACATGGAACATGTGACAGACTTCATGAATTTATTTTTTGGGCCAATCTGCATTGATGATGTAAATTGACGTCAGTAAAAAATTACATGGCAATATATAACAAGTTAGTTATTATGTGTTTAAAAATGTTTAATGTTGCCAGGATTCTAAAAGATGTAACCTATCTATCATACAATTATGTCCTACACTGGATGCTAGCAACTTTTTCTATTATTTTACATTATTTTTTATTATTAACTAGCATCATCATAATTATTCAAAGTTTTTCAATACTTTGTATGCTTTATTTTAGATTTGAGTAAAGTTTGTCAAAAGTTCTGAACCGTGTCGAACGTACCCCATGTTGTCGATAACATTTTGGGGAAATCCAAGGTCATTTGCCCCCCAGAGAAAAATCCTAGCCACGCCACTGCTTCATAATATTTATCTGTTTCTTCAAATTTCCTATGGTCCTGTTTCACGAGGTCTGAGACTTTTTGCATTTACTGAATTGATCCTTTTTGACAACTTTTCTGACAGCTTATATCATTCAAAGTGACTTGTCGCTTGAAAAGGTCAACTCCTAGCAAAGAAAGATAGCTTCTTGTGTCCCTTCAGAATCCCCTTTGTTCTGATCTTTCCTTTATTTTGCCCCCCCCCCCCAACGACATGGTAATTGGTATTTGCAGATGTATAATTTGAAAATATTTGGTGGCCAGCCTACTGAAAATGATATGGGGATTGGTTGTGTGTTCCGTGCACGCTATTTTGTCTGTGAAATTAATGTTAATGCTCCCTCAATCTTGAAAAGCGAGCACCAACATATTGAAAAATCTGTTATCAAGCAAGAAACCAATGTTTTTCAATTCTACTGATGGCGTAAAAACCATAAGCAATAAACTCTTATTAGGCCTCATGACATAAACCCCCACCCTATCACTGTCCCTATGGCTATGGGATAATGGAAATAAATATAAGAAAATGTTATTTGGAGCAGTGAGAGGGTGAGGTAGGGGAAACGGGGAAAGGAAGAGGATATGCGGGTGCAAGTGGGGGCAAACAGAGACAAGCAGAGGTACAGTGGGATGGAGTGGGGGCAAGTGAGGGGATGAGATTTTTGGGGCAACTTACAGTACAGGAATAAGAAAAGGCAACAAGGCATTTCCTGTCATTAGACCTCCGAGTTACAGCAATTTTTCTCAAAGTGATACTAGGTCTCCTTTCCAAGCTGCCCTACAGCTTTATCTGGAAGGTTAAATCATTCAAGGACATTGGTCTCATATAATTACTTTCTGGCCAAATTGCATTATTTAAACCTTCATTTATTTGTCCTTCACTCATTTTCTACCAAAAAGTTAAATGACCAGGAAATAAGGCAGGGCTCGAGTATAGGTTTACTCCGTCCACCAGTATTTGAAAGGGGCATCAACAAAAATGATTCTACACACAAGAATAATCACAAACATGGACAAAACCAAACATTATCTATTCTACTGTTAATAGCAACAATCACTTGTAATTCCTCATTTCAGCACTTTTTGTCCATTAATTCTAGAGAAGTTTGAAACTTGGGCAATAGCTTTTTCGGTTGGCTCATAAATCACCAAAGGTGGTTTCATAGAGTAGGCCTCTGGCCTGGTTGAATTATACAGCCCTTAGTTGATTTATCCTTTCCAAAAAGTTCAGAAGTTCAGCTGAAAGCCTATAAACAATTTCCAGGAAATAAAGTATGGCTGAGCAATGAGCTTTGTGTGGCCACTGATAATGAAAGCTGGTTCCTTTCCTGGAAGCAATACCGTTGTTGTGTTTATGATACTTCTTGTGCTGATTGAAAGATCCTGCCACAAATATATTTATGCAAACAGCATTTATCATTCAGACATTATGCTCTCTTGTAAAGATCAGCTTCTGGCACCGGAACATGGGAGAGTGGGGACATTGGCCACTTGGAAAATTATTTGCCATGGAGGCAAATCTGCTTCAGATACAGGAGTCATACTGTGCACCCTATTAGCCGGTGTAATTCTTTATAAAATGATATAAGATTCACATAGATCAACCTTGGGAGAAAGATGAAAAAACACATTTTCTGTCAAGACAGATGGTGGCCCATCAGTCCCCAATCATGGGGACCGATGGGCCATCCCATGGGGTCCGATGGATCATGTTAATAACTTGCCAATGGTTGGATGAAGAATTCAAAATTTGGTTCCAAGGTGTTTTTGTTGATCCATCTGAGTGTGTAGGATAATAAGAGATCGAAAATATATAGATATGCCGAGATTTTACACTTTGAAAAGCTTCATTTTCTGTCAGTTCATCAACAGAAGCATTGTCTTTGTATTAAATTGCTTTTCCTCTTGACTTTTTAAGCAAAACAGTTTTTTTGCTGCACTTCTTGACAACTTAGTGCACTGCAAAATGTGCATATTTTCCTATTCCGTTTCACTGCCTTCCAAAGCTCCTCAGTGTTACTAGGTTTGCACTTTTTTCGATTAACATCAGTATGAGCCCACAAACTCTGAAATTAGTTGAAATCTGGAATTTGTCAAAAATGGTGGTGGAGGAATAATGGTGGGGCGAACCTTTTCAGGAACTCTTCTGAGGTATCAAAAATCGTCCAAGCTTCTAAGTAAGCTAAAAGAATGTATCAGGGCCTTCTGTCGGCCATTTAGAAGCTTTTTCTTGCAGAAAACGTACCAAAAATGCTGTTCCAGGATGACAAGCTAATGTCCACGCAGAGAAGATGACCATTAGTATTTGCTGCGCAACAGTATATCAGCTATGTTCTGGCTGGGACAAAATATAGATATCAATCAAATTGTGAACTTTTTGGGTCATACTGATGTTGATCTAAGATGACACAAATTTGGTTACACAAATGTACTCTGAAAATCATTGAAACAGTGCACAAAGTTGTCAAGAAGTGCAGCCAAAAAGCTGTTCTGCTTAAAAAGTCAAGAGGAAAAGCAATTTAATACTAAGACAATGCTTCTGTTGATTAATTGACAGAAAATGAAGCTTGTTGGATGTGTATATCCTGTTAAAATCAAAGCCTAACAAAATGAAGTCGAATTCTAGGGTGGTCCATTTTATTTGCCCAGGAGTGTAGTGTATCTATTGCAATTATATTTTAGCAGTACATGAACAGATGTATTAGAAACTATATTGGAGAATTATAAAATGATTGGTTCATTGGTCACTAAGAAAAAAACAATTATTTGATATTTGGTCGACACAGAAGTTTGGCTACCACCGTGACCATCAAAATCTTGCCTAATACCTCAAATTTTTTGATGAATATTTGAAAATGAGTATATTTTAATTTTTTCTTCATCAATAAATCATTTATGTCAACCATTTAGATTTTTATGTAAAAAGTAAAGTTGTCTATTGATCACTGTACTAGTATGCCACCTAAAGGAGAAATCTGGAATCAAAACAATAAAATTCATCAATTACTCTTCACTGGGCTATATTTTGGTAAAACTTCAATTTACACTCAAGATTGTATCATATCTAGCTGGATCATTGTGTTTTTATCATTTCCGAAATAGGGGAACATGGGGACCGACGGGCCATGGGGACCGATGGGCCACCCTCTTAACTCCACATCAAAAACGTTTGGTTCGATCTAATTTGCATTTTTAGTATTGTTTATCACATGTATACATCCCATATTGATGAATGACTGATAAGTTATAGCAGAAGAATTTAGTGGGCAAAATGAAATTTTCAACATCTAAAATTATTTTTTACTGATCAAGAAAAGTTTAATATCTCAAATGTGTGCAGACTTGAGGCAATATATTTCCTATGATGATTTTCCCTATATATATATATAGGATTTTATTAGACAGCTTAATAGTATATTGGTGGCAATAAACTAATTTAATTTTGGGAACAGGATCCAAATTTCACCAAAATAGAGGTGTTTAACTGATATGAGAGCTTTTGGGGACCGATGGGCCATCCAACATGGGGACCGATGGGCCACTATTTCTTGAGATTCTCTATAGGTGGAGTATTGGCATGGGGCTGGATATTAAAGTCTATAAGGGGAAAAAGCACAATAGAACTCCAGTTTGCATCTTTAAATGTTGAGTTTTGACTTGAAGGAATGCCCTCAAATTACAGTGATGGATTTGCCTCAGTAATGGCTTGAAACACAATGTGATGGAAATTGCAAATTTTCAATTTAGTTAGTATTTGGGAAATAATGAACATAATAACCTGCTAGACATTGAAGTAATCTTGAGTGCAAATTAATTTTTTACCAAAATATAACCAAATGAAGGGTAATAGAACAATTTTATTGCTTTGATTTCAGATTTATCCTACAGGTGGCATACTAGTACAGTGATCAATCAAAAATTTTACTTTTTCCCTAAAAATCTAAATGGTCGACAAAAGTGATTAATTGATGGAAAAAAAATTAAATTATACTCAGTTTTTAATGTTCATCAACAAATTTGAGGTGTTAGGCAAGATTTTGATGGTCAGCGTCATAGCAAAACTTCTGTATCGACCAAATATCAAATAATTGCCTTCTTCTTAATATCCAATGAACCAATCATTTGGAATTCTCTGATGCAGTTTCTAATACATCTGTTCATGTACTGCTAAAATATCATCCCAATAGATTAAATATAACTACAAAAAAGTAACTGATGACATCGGTGAAAATTCAGCTTTTTTCAAAGTGTAAAATCTGGGCATAGCTATATGTTTTCCATCTAAAAATCATCAAATACACTCAGACAGATCAACAATACATCTTGGAACCAAATTTCGAATTCTTCCTCCACCCTTTGGCAAGTTATTGACACGGACCATCGGACCCCGTGGGATGGCCCATCGGTCCCCATGGTTGGGGACCGATGGGCCACCATCTTTCTTGACAGTAAATGTGTTTTCTCATCTTTCTCCCTAGGTTGATCGATGTGAATCTTATATCATTTCGTAGCGAATTACATCAGCTAAAAGGGTGCACAGTATTAATGCTGTATCTGAAGCAGTTTTGCCCCCATGGTCAATAATTTGTCAAGCGGCCCATCGGTCCCCACTCTCCCCTACTAACTAGATTGAACATTTGTGATTTCTATGGGCATTTTCATTAAAATTATTCCGACCATTTTGTGTTTCAAGCCATTACTAAGGCAAATTCATCACTGTAAATTTAAGGGCAATCCTTCAAATCGAAACTTAACATTTAAAGATGCAAACTGAAGTTTTATTGGACTTTTTCCCCCTAAAAGATTTTAATATCCAGCCCCATGCCAATACGCCACCTACAGAAAATTTCGAGAAATAGTGGCCCATTGGTCCCCATGTTGGGTGGCCCGCCGTTCCCCAAAAGCTCTCAGATTAGTTAAAGCGCCCTTTTTTGGTGAAATAAGGTTCTTATTCCTATAATTCAATGTGTAAATTTCCACCAGTGTATAGGGAAGATCGTCATAGGAAATATATTGCCTCAAGTCTACACATATTTGAGATATTAAACTTTTCTGAATCGTTAAAAAATTATTTCAGATGTTGAAAATTTCATTTTGCCCACTAAACACTTGTGCTATAACTTATCGATCAGTCATCAATATGGTATTCATAGATGTGATAAGCAATACTAAAGATGCAAATTAGATGTTCGCAAACATTTTTGAAGTGGAGTTAAAAGGATGGCCCGTCGGTCCCCATTCTCCCCTATAGCACCTTGTGTACGCTCAGGTTCTTCTTTGTTCTCCGTTCTTTTGTCACCCGTGCACTGATGACGTTTTGATGACGGGCTTGCAGATGATGATATGCCATTATGTATACTATGGACCAGCTATACACGAGCCATATTTGATCTGCCAAATGAGTGTAGAAGCTCACAGAAATATGTAAGCATAACCATTGGCATTGCTATGAGGGAGGCTAAGGATGTTATTATCATACAAACTCATGAATTTGTCTTCAGCCTATGTTTTGCAGAAGGTGGCATTAAGTGTGAGCTATAGTGTCTACATAGCTAAAGGCTAATCTGTGTAGACATTCTTTGCCTTTGATTGTAGAAAGGCTGGATGTGTGTCTAATTGAATGTCTTAACTGCTATGAAATGGAAAATAAAATCGAAATTATTTCACAAAATATTGATTATCAAGCCTTTTGAAATCTCAGTGTCAGAAACTATTTCATTACCATATGCATGCATGGTGGTCTATCTTAATATCCACACATCTGTATCATGGAAGTTCATTTAATCACATCCAGTTCATATCTCTTTTTATCTTTACTCTACTTTTATTACTTTCAAATGCGTTTTGAAAAATTCACATTCGTGCTTAGCAAGAATTGAGTCAATTGAGTCTTTAGTGCTTTTCCTCATGGTTCATGCTGAGCACTGCCTGGCATACTGATTATGATATAGGGAGCATAGTTGCAATAAGGTATCTATAGTGCACCACTGCACTAGCTATCAGCCATATTTTACCCGTTGCATAAATGTAGAAGCATTTAACCACAAGTAAGTCAGTGGAGATGAAGGACATTATTATTGTGGAAACAGAAATTACTTTATACTGATATGTCATTATATCACATATCAAAACAAGCAATTAATTCCAATTTGCCACATTGTGTCAAATTAGAAACTTTATCTCATCCTCCATGAAAGCGTATTTTCAAAATTTCAATTTCAAAACTTGTGACACTTCTGTAAAATCGGACACCTGCTTATTATTCTAGAATTTCTCATTTTGTACTGGATCTAATTTCCTTTCTATTTCTGTGTCCTACATTGAATTTCTTTTTGTTGTCTGGTAGCATTTTTTTTTTCTGTTCGACTTTATCAGAAAATATCACTGCAGAGCTAGACAGGCAGAGTGTAATGATCTTGCTGGTGTACTGATTTCTTGACTGGCCTATGTGGCAGAGTTTCAATCACTCGGGGGGGGGGGTATGCAAGGTGCAAAAAAATGTTTAATCCACAAAAAGAGCCTAGATTTCTGTCTTTATGACTGCCTTTGTGCCTGATATTCAATCAAACTTTCAGATTAGGCCCCTGATTAGGCCCCTAATATTTGAAGAGTCGAAGAATATGTACAGGAAAGAGTCCTTCCAACTTGGCATAAAATAGGAAATATGAGGCCAATCTTTTCAACACGGGGCCCGAAATGCCGCCAGTCTGTCCCAGGGTGTACATAAAATGCAGATGCAGGTTTGCCATTACAGTAGGATTTCATAATTTCTTAACGTACCCTTGAATTTTCCCTGATTCCACAAAAAGTTTTCCTTTAAAAATTTCTGATATGACTCTACAAAGAGAAGAATGCCTCCATTCACATAATTATGAACTACACTGTTTGAGCGCCACTGCTGTTATGCGACTTATGCCACTATGTTGGGCTACTGCATTGCCATAACCAGCACACTAGTACCATAATTACTGTTATCATACTTCAGGATGACTTGTAAATGCAAATTTTGCTAAGTAATGCATTTTTCAGGAATCACTAATCACCTTAATTGACAGGCGATTGTGTTCAGTGGAACAATGTCTATAGTGTGGTGATTGTAGTGCCACTCAGACAAAACAGAGTACGTGTGTATCTTATTAATAAGGGGAATTAAGAAGAAAATGGATATGAGAAATATTAGAAATATGATACACTTCAGGGAACAAAGGACGAAAAAGGAGTGAGAAAACTTGAATGTCAGCATATAATATTGAATGTATTTCCATAAGGGACATGGCAGTGCAAAATTAATAATGTGTATCAGGCTGGGAAAAACAATAAGCTCTTAATGAATACCTAAAGAAAATGTGGCTTAATTCTTGCAATAATCTTTTAATGTGGCAAATTTCCTGTAACTGTCACTGCTAATTGGACTTTTTAAGAAGGTGCTAGATTTTGGATTGTTAAGTAATACCTTGGGGTTCTCAAACAATCATAATATTTGCAAAATAATTTGTAACAACTTTCTCTAATTCCTTAGTTAAAATGTAAGAATGTTGTGCAAGAATAGAGTTCTCTTTGTCTCACTTCAGGAAATGAGAGCAAACCTGTCAGGTTGATATATGCATGGTAGGACTTGATCCATCTTCATTTGACAATAATTGGTGCAGCAACCAAAAAGTGCAGTACAAAAGACAAAATCACCTTGTGGCCAAGGAAGATAATGTTGCTAGGAACCCGTTCAGGGTGTTTAGACTTTGTTCATTCCCTCTAAATAGCAGCTTCAAAGCATCGTTCCAGAGTATATATATCTGAAGTATAATATCAGTATCTATTATACAAGACAGTGTCTTAGAATCCTCTTCAATTCCTTAACATTATATGTCTTTCATTCAACGATCATATCTTTTGCCACATACACACAGAATATTTGATAATACACTCAGCAAATGACATTTTGTGGTGATCCTTCCACAAACGATACAGGTCCGGGCAGCACCCATGGACAGACAATAAGGGAACAAAGTTCCGATGCAACGCCCACAAGTTTTTGGGGATTACTGAATGAAAATGAGTGATGAGAAGACTGGGAGTCTGGCACATACCCCATTCATTCAAGGATGTCCAGGCAATGCGAGAATAGACTAGATATAACCCCTCCATTTAAAGTCCCATGTTCCCGTATGAGTTTAGTACCAGCAGAAGGATTTGAACCAATGCACACGAAAGCCGGTAGAAACCAGAAAAGCACACTCAACCGTTAGGTCATGGGGGAACATGGGGGATCAAGCCCAATGTGCTACTGCTGTGCTGAACAATGCCCTTTTCACAAGGAGAACATTAAATCACTTTCCAAATAATTCTTAATACTTCATTGCAATATTTGTGAAGGCATTACTTTTCAAGCAACTGTTTCAGGGACAGTGATTTTTTGCTATGTGACAGCTATTGTTTTCATGTAACTACGAAGGGCGTTCAGAAAGTTCGAGGCTTTTTTTCATATGGATACTTATTTTCAATCTAGAACTATGCATTTTTCACAGTATAAAATTCAGCATATTTGGAATGGATTTCCAAAATTTTGGACAATTTGGACATTTTTAAGTCATTCTGTGGTTGTCATGGAAACTTAAAGTTCAGCTTCTTGGGGCAGGTAACACTGAAACAAAGAATGCCAAGAAATTGTGACTGTGAGAGACTTCTCTCTGTCACTTGTATTAGTGAGATCTACAATATTTGACAATAGAAAATTATATGGTATTAGCTTCTAAATATGCTTTCAAGCACACCAAATATGTGTATTCTTACACTGAACCCATGTAGGAAAGCACTCCTGCATGCCAGATTTGGCGAGGGAAATTCAGGAGGCAAAGGTGTACTACAACAGCAACCCTTGAAATCTGTGACCATCAGTTATATTTGGTTGTTTGTTTATTTGTTTGTGTTTTACGCCTCTGCGGGCTATATCGAGGCAGGCGATCACCGTATGATGACGATGAGATGAGAAGACTGGGAGTCTGGCACATACCCTATTAATTCAGGGATGCTCAGGGTCTTTCAGTTGCCCCAGCATAGAACACTGGATACAACCCGCCTCCATTTAATCGCCCATGGGCTCGGACTAAAGTGAGATTTGAAGCCACGCCCTCAAAGCCAGTTGACAAGCGCACTTACCAATTAGGCCAAGGAAGAACTCCATCAGTCATAATACTGAAGCTATAACAATGATCAGGGGAATGATCAGATCATGCTAGCTTTGTTTGAGGTCTAAGCACATTTTCATAACCTATGTGATTCCAGTAATTAGTTAAGTTATTGCTATATTACGAACATATATGCACTACCCTCCAAAAGTTTGAATACACCCACAAAAGTGAGGTTTCTCTAAAAAAATACTTCATTTTGAAAGCAAATTTATTTTATACATACCATCACTGAATGGATTAATAGAAAATATTGCAAATGGTCTTCCTTGCAAGTGCGTCACACATAGGCTGGATTAAAAGAGACTTTGTATATATGTTAGCAGTGTGATTCGCAATTGTGGCGAACAAAACATTGTTGTTTTGTGATGAACCTTTAATATCGAACGATGCAATCAATTTGGTGAATATCTTCTTAGGTGTACTTTTCAGTACATCAAAAGTGGTTTCTAATAATCACAGAGTCCAAAAATTTCAAAATTTCAAGAAATTTTCAAAATTCCCAGATTGTGATATTTCCTGACTGCGTCCAAATCAAGCATCATTGAGACAATTGAACTTTTGCATCCAACATATATGTATCATCTGTCTTCTGCCCCTTAAAATTTCAGAGCCAAAGCTCTTTTAGATAGAAAAATATTCACAAATCATGAAAAAATAGGTGTCCCATTCAAGTCGAAGTCTAGATTACCCCTAGTGGGTATTTTCCCAATATGGACTATGCTACTAACATATTTTGAACCCAATTATTCTTTCGCTGACATTTGTTTTCATGTATCAACAGCATTTCATGTGACAACGACCCTTCAAAAATCTGGAATATTTGTTGTTTTCTCAGTATTTCCATTATTTACCCCAGTTGCCAAGATTTTCTCCAAATTCATAAATTTTCACTCTGTGATGTTGAATGGACCCATATTTATCTAGAATAATTGTTGGAAGTCTGTTTGCAGCTCCCATCATGAAATAGTGTTACCAAATTTCTACTCTTTTTTTTACATGTGCCTATATTCCATATTTATGAGCAAGAGTGTATAGCTTTTATAGCAGAAGCCTAATGTCTGAAGTACATAACATTGTGATCATTATATATAATACAAGACATTGCCCTGAAGTATTTTTCAGTTAAAGCATTATGTTGTCCTAAACCACATAGTCTTCATACATTTTTTATACTCCTCATTCAACACCCTCATCCTATTACCATACTCCGCACAGAATATTAAATAACATACATCTGATTGTAATACTTTTGCAAAAAAGATGTAGTTTAGAGTTAGACATATTTCAGCCAACAAGTATGAGATAACAAGGTTCAGATTGGCTTCATGTCCTGTATTTTTGCGCTGGTGTACTGATCGGATTTCATAGGAGGACAAGGGACCATGCATTATAAGGAAGGGAGGTGCACTCTGGGTGAAGGATAAAACATCCAACTTGGAGAATTGTTAAAACAGAGTTCACAGAAATCAGAAGTCCAGTTTGCTACTGGGCCTACTGGACTGGGTCCTTTTCACAAACACTATGTTTGACAAAACTTGTATTAGTTAAAACATCTAAGTTTGCTTAAACTTCTGTGCATATAGCAACTCTACAGACAGAGGCCATCTCATCAAAACCATATTATTGTGACTACCTATGTTTTTCAATTCACAACAATTTAGTTGGACACATACCAACCAAATAATGGTTATAATCTGAATGTAGCATATTTTACTACATTTTGTGATTGACTACCCACAATTAGAGATACATTGTCAAGAAGCATTTCAAAATACTAGTAAAGCAACAGAACTACACTCCCTTTCAGCAGTACTACACATTTATTATGCATTATTCACAACAGTTCTTGTTTTTATACAGTGTCTCCATGTATCAGAACAGTGCTACTCAGAAGAACATATATATGTAGCTTTTATGAATATTTCACCAGATGTCCAATACTTACATGTAGGCAGAGGTAATTCACATAGCTATGAGAGCAAAACCATGTCAACCTGTCACCATCAATCACAATACTTAAGCCACAACAGTAATGGCTAGTTCTCACGGAGACGTAACAGAGGGTTCTTGTTGCGTCGCTTCTTGCTTTTCCAGGAAAGAGGGAGGTTTTTTACCTACATTCAACAATTCGGCGACGATATTTTCGTCTACGGCGCTTCTTAAACTTCCTCGCCAAAAGTTCCTAGAAGTCACATGACCTTATAGTGAAGCAAGAACTTGCTTCACGAAAGATTCAACCTGTTGAATCTTTACGAAGGAAGAAGCCACGATGCAAAAGACCTGAAAGACCCCCAAAATGATTGGGCGAAGTTAGAGACAGCTTGGGCGAAGTTAGAGGCAGGTTGGGCGAAGTTAGAGACAGGTTGGGCGAGGCTACTTATCATTGAGTCAATGGAACTTCGGCGAAAAAAGACAACAACTCGCCGACACAAACAGGCTGTTGAAACGCCGAAACAGCTACTTGCTTGGCCGTAACAGGTATTTGCTTGGGCGTAATTGAACATTAGGACGAAGTAAGAGGATGCTAGGGCGAAGAAAGAGCATGCTAGGGCGAAGAAAGAGACTCCTTGGGCGAATCTAGTTTAACATTGAAGCAATGGAACTGCGTCGAGGCTCCTGACAACTCGCCGACACAAGTCTCTTCTTGCCTCGTCCGTAATTACGAGCGATTCGGCGTAAAAAACGAGTGCCTCGTCGTCCTAGGATCAATCTACGACGATGAATAATCTTTAATTGATTATATAATTGTCCAAAAATGGCTTGAAACGCCGAAATTTGGCGAATCTGCAGTTCCTGGCACCTCTACAACTTCGCCGTCACTTAACCACTCTCGTGTGATCTAGGCATAAAGAGGGTGATGATCATACAAAGCATGCCTGTCTGACTGTCTGAGATGTCAACACCAACATATCTGAGATGATGTCAGTAATTACATCAATTATTGCTACGGTGCTATCATGCTCACGTATAATTGTATATGGTTAGCAAAGTGACCATCAGTTTGACATAAAATCATAATTTTTTGGCAATTCAGTTGTAATTTCGTAACTGTCAATTTTGTTAAAAGTAAATTTAAGAAATGTTATGTAGTGTGTATAATGAATAAGGGTTGATACACTGCCTCATAATATCTATCTTTTTCTTTCAATTTCCTATGTTTGCACTTACTGAACTGATTCTTTTCGACAACTTCGCTTACAGCTTTCATCATTCAAAGCAACCCTTAAATTGTAAAGGTCAACTCCTGACAAACAAAGCTTCTTTTGTATTTTCAGATTCTTCTTTGTTCTGTTCTTTCTGTTCTTTTTCCGCCCACTGATGTGGTAATTGGTCTTTGCAGATGTATCATTTGAAAACATTTGGTGCCCATCCTACACTGAAGATGATATGGGTGGGGATTGATAGAATTTCTGGTACCAATATTTGATATGTCAAACAACTGCAAAAGCTCCCTTCGATCTTCAAAAGGATACACTAACACAGTTATCAAGGAGGAAACCGATATTTTACAATCTGCTGGTGGCATAAAAATCCCTGAAAATGGATATAGTGCTGGAGCCCATACTGTGCAATGGGGAAGACACTTAAAAGCTGGTAGGAGTCATGACATGATAATTGCAATATAAGAAAATGTTGTTCGGGACAATGAGGGGGCCAGATAGAGGAAATGGAGGAAAGGAATAGATTAGATGGGGGCAAGTGGGGACAGAAGAAGGGCAAGCAGGGATAAATGAGATAAAGCACGCACAAGAAGGGGAAAGAGGGATGTCATTTTTGGAGTAACTTATATTACACAGGAATTAGGAGGAGACCATTTCAAGTCAGGGGAGAGGGGTTAGGAGTTTAAATAAAATAATAATAAAGCTCTTACAATTCAAAATTACTCTTTGTTGGTATTGGTCAACCACTGGCAAAGAAAGACAGCTTATTCAGAATCGGTACTCCTCTAGTTCCTCATAAGTAGTATTTGCAGACATGGTCTTTGGGAACAGTGTGTGACTAACCAACTGATTAAGATAAGCGGAGAGTTTTATAGATTAGAAATTGGATAATGATAAGCAAAGAGTATTATGGTAGATTAGAAATTGACGTCTTATGTTGGCAAAATAATCCAATCTCTATTTGACCACTGTATTATGGTAAATCACCAAATTATTATATCCTGGTACTTCATATAAAGAAAATGATTGAAACAATCTGCTGCAAAATTGTGTTTTAATATATCCATACATTGTAATGTAAATAAGGAATCTTCATCTTTTCATTACAATGCTCCTCTTAAAGTTGATATACTAGTATTTGAGAAGGGCATCAACAAAAATGATTCTACTAGAAGAATTGCAAACATGAAACATTGAAACCAATCATCTTCTATTTTGCTGACAATAGAAAAGTCACCTGCAATTCCACATTTCAGCACTTTTTGTCCATTAATTCTAGAGAAGTTTTAAACTTGTGCAATAGCTTTTTCTGGTTGGCTCATAAATCACCAAAGGCGGTTTCATAGAGCAGGCCTCTGGTCTGGTTGAATAATACAGCCCTTTGGTGATTTATCCTTTCCAAAAGGTTCAGGAGTTCAGCTGAAAGCCTGAAAATAATTACCAGGAAATAAAGTTGGGCTGAGCTATGTGCTTTGTGTGGCCACTGATAATGAACCCTGATGAATCTCAAATTGACAAGTTGGTTCCTTTCCTGGAAGCAATACCGTTGTAGTGTTTATGACACTTCTTGTGCTGATTGAATGATCCTGCCACAACTATATTTATGCCAACAGCATTTATCATTCAGACATTATGCTCTCTTGTAAAGATCAGCTTCTGGCTCCGGAATATAGCATCTTGTGTACACTCAGGTTCTTCTTTTTTCAGCGTTCTTTTGTCATCCATGCACTGATGACGTTTTGATGACAGGCTTGCAGATGATGATATGCCATTACGTATACTATGGACCAGCTATACATGAGCCATATTTGATCTGCCAAATGAGTGTAAAAGCTCACAGAAATATGCAAGCATAACCATTGGCATTGCTATGAGGGAGGCTAAGGATGTTATTATCATACAAACTCATGAATTTGTCTTCAGCCTATGTTTTGTAGAAGGTGGCATTAAGTGTGAGCTATAGTGACTAAATAGCTAAAGGCTCATCTGTGTAGGTATTCTTTGCCTTTGATTGTAGAAAGGCTGCATGTGTGTCTAATTGAATGTCTTAACTGCTATGAAATGGAAAATAAAATCACAATTATGTATTTCACACAATATTGATTATCAAGCCTTTTGAAATCTCTGTGTCAGAAACTATTTCATTACCATATGCATGCATTGCAAGGTGGTCTATCTTGATATCCACACATCTGTATCATGGAAGCTCAGTTAATCACATCCAGTTCATATATCTTTTTATCTTTACTTCTATTTCTTTCAAATGCGTTTTGAAAAATTCACATTCGTGGTTAGCAAGAATTGAGTCAATTGAGTCTTTAGTGCTTTTCCTCATGGTTCTTGCTAAGCACTGCCTGGCATACTGATTATGATTTAGGGAGCGTAGTTGCAATAAGGTATCTACAGTGCACCACTGCACTAGCTATCAGCCAAATTTTACCCGTTGCAGAAATGTAGAAGCTCGCAGAAATTTATAAGCTTGTCTGACCAGAGCTGTTTTTTCTACAAACTTTTCATTAAAATATCTCAAGTCGAAGCAAAGTAAAATTAATTCTTTCCCTTGCTGTGCCAAACGCTCATCTGGAAGGTGCTCTGTGGCATTCAAAAATAAAGCTTTAGTGCAAATTTTGTTCCCTTTTGGTCTGTATGTCATACACATCGAAACGACACCCTGATTTGTTTGGTGAGATGTGGGTAAGGTTTGGTATTTTTTAAATACCCTGATGTGATAAACAAGACTAAAAGCAAATAGGAAATGGTCACACTTGACTGATTTTTGGCACAATGACACTTGTTTATAATAGGAATAAACTGTATAATTGATTTTGGCCAACAAATATCTTGCAATTTATAAGCAAAAGTGAAGGAGGATGTTTCTTTTTTTGTTCAGTGTATCTTCTAACTGTTCTGAAATTTAGAAACATATTCATTTAACCACAAGTAATTCAATCGTGATGAAGGAAATTTTTATTGTGGAAACAGAAATTATTTTACACAGATATGTCATTGTATCACATATCAAAACAAGCAATTAATTCCAAATTACCACATTGTGTCAAATTAGAAACTTTATCTCATCCTCCATAAAAGCGTATTGTCAAAATTTCAATTTCAAAACTTGTGACAGCTCTGTAGAATTTGACACCTGCTAATTATTCTAGGATTTCTCATTTTGTACTGGATCTAATTTCCTTTCTATTTCTGTGTCCTACATTGAATTTCTTTTTGTTGTCTGGTAGCATTTTTTTTTTCTGTTAGACTTTCATTCATTTTATCAGAAAATATCACTGCAGAGCTAGATAGGCAGACTATAATGATCTTGCTGGTGTACTGATTTCTTGACTGGCCTATGTGGCAGAGTGGCAATCACTCGGGGGGGGGGCATGCAAGGTGCAAAAAAAGGTTTAATCTACAAAAAAGCCTAAATTTTTGTCTTTATGACCGAGTTTGTGACTGATACTCTATTAAACTTTCAGATTAGGCCCCTGATTAGGCCCCTAATGTGAGAAGACCATGTACAGGAAAGAGCCCTTCCACCTTGGCATAAATGGAGCATTGCTGAACATAGGAATTATGGGGCCTATCTTTTCACCACAGGGCCCGAAATGCCGCCAGTCCGTCCCTGGGTGTACAGAAAATGCAGATGCAGGTTTGCCACTACAGTAGGATTTCAAAATTTCTTAACGTACCCTTGAATTTTCCCTGATTCCATAAAAAGTTTTCCTTATGATTCACACGTTTTTATAAATTTATGATATGACTCTAAAAAGAGAAGAGTGCCTCCATCCACATAATTTTGAAGTACACTGTTTGAGCGCCAGTGCTGCATGTTATGTGACTTATGGCCTAGTTCAAAAATAATGAAGCCACGCAGCATATTTTCTGTAAGGGTCTCAAAATATGAGAATAGCTGTATGTGACAACTTAGTGGTACACCATTGCTTTAAGTATATTTTTGTGCAAATTTCCTGAAAATTTCACGACATTCTGTATCATAGTTATTGAGATAGAGTTGAATTACATTGAAAAACAAGCATTTTTTCACTAATAAAATGTGACATAACATTTTTGACCACTTGATTTCTTTCAGTTTTACAAATTTGGACGTATTCTAAGGCAATTTCCCAACAGTTTTTGGAATCTCTACATCCTCAGGCTTCATAAATCAATCAAATCATGTATTCATATTTACCTGTGTTGACATTACTGAGCTATTTGGATTCAAAGATCGACTTCCAAAAATTAAGTCAAATTTGACGCTTACTGATCTGGGATGCACTAGTGTCCCTTTGACAGGTGTCAGTTGCATCTTTTGGCCCTTGAGACCTAGTCTTATATCTGCTTACACGTTTTGAAGCTTCTTGTGGTTCTGGAATATTTAGTTCGCTAAAAAATCCCAATGCATAGCAGGGTAGGTGAATCCTTCGCTCGCGTAACTCCCAGAATACTTTGTAGTTCCACAGAGCAATGAAAGCTCCGTTTTAAATCTGGTTTGGCCTGCAATATTGCACAATCTGTGTAGTTTTGAGAAGCAATCAAGTAATCCAGGTCTGCAGCTGGTTTCTTGTGGTAAAATACAAAGATGTCTTAAATGGGGCTTTGTCACAAGCGTAACGCTATGGAAAGTATTGTTCATATTTTCATGGTTTTCTTGTAAGGAGTGAAGCAATCATTCTAGTATTACTTGTAGTGATAATCAACACAATATGTCAGTATTTTGAGTATGTTTCGATGTTTAATTATCAAAATTTTGAACTTTGTCAAGCTTTCCTCAAAATTTGGGGCCAATTTCATGAAAAAGGCACTTTACTTTTGTGTCACACCATTACCAAAAATTGGCTTTTTGTGTGGAAATATAGGCTGAAAAACATGCTTCTATCATCATTTACTCGGTTCGTATTCACTTTAGTGGCACTCATTTGGTACCAATTCAAAGCCAACATTCAGACGCATAACACAGGCAGGTGAAATAATTTTAGAGGAAAATTTGTACATCTGGGGAGAAAATACGCACGTTTTTTTAAAAAATATTGTAACAAAATTTCGAAATATTTGGTTAATTTGGATGAAAACAGCCATGGAGACTTAAGAGTATATGAGTTTTGTCATCCAATAAAAAAATTAGATTTAATTTGAAGGTAAGTTACGATTTAGTCAACTTTTCTTCTACTGCCATGGAAATAAAAATAAATAAAATTTAGTAATAATCGGCTTTTATCAGTTACTTCCACAAACCATAGCAAAATGGTAAATACAGTTTCCAGAACTCAGACATGCTTGTTACATTATTATGTGGTCATTTGATACATATAAACATTTTAAAATTTTGATGGTCATGTCACCCTTTGGCTTCATTATTATTGAACTAGGCCTTATGCCACTATGTTGGGCTACCGTATTGCCATAACCAGCACACTACTGCATTGCCACAACCAGCATACTAATATCATAATTTTGATGGTCATGTCACACTTTGGCTTCATTATTTTTGAACTAGGCCTTATGCCACTATGTTGGGCTACCATATTGCCATAACCAGAACACTACTGCATTGCCACAACCAGCATACTAATAACAGATAACAGATAACAGATCGTTTATTGGTCATGAATGTGAGTTACATGAAATTTGTTTTGGTAATTGACAATGAGTAACAATATACATAATTTAAGCATACATATTTAAGAAATTGATAGCTGCTGGAATGAAAGTTTTGCTAATTACTGTTCCAATGACTTGTAAATGCAAATTTTGCTCAGTAAAGAATATTTCAGAAAACAAAAATCACCTTAATTGACAGTCAATTTCATTCAGTGGAATGATGTCTATACCTGGGGATTGCGGTGCCACTCAGGCAAAATGGGATACATATTTATTTTATTAATGGGGGAATAAAGAAGGAAATGGATATGAGAAAATATTAGAAATATGATGTACTTCAGGGAACAAAGTAGGAGAAAGGTTTGAGAATAACTTGCATGTCAGAAGATAATATTCAATGAATTTCTGTAAGTGCAGTGCAAAATTAATTTTTTCTATCATGCTGGACAAAGGATGAGCGCTTCATGAATACCTAAAGAAAATGTGGCTTATCTCTTGTAATCATCCATTAATGTGGCAGATTTCCTGTAACTGTCACTGATAATTATATTTTTTAAGAAGTGCTAGATTTTGGATTGCTGAGTTATATCTTGGGGTCTCAAACAATTGTTGCCCTGTGCCCTCAAGTATAGCGAATACAAAGACGGGATGTCAGGTTCAAAACCCTTTATTTAAACGAATCAATAGGACTTTATATAATCGATCCACACTCCTGTAAACAATACAAATTAGAGACAATAAATATATATTCACAACTATGTACTAGTATATTCACTAACTATGTACAAGCACTCAGATATATATTTATAAACCAAAGTTATATAATTTATGAACCACAATTAATATATCTATGTACAACTACTGTTGCTGCACTTCATGTGCATTAGCCAACTCATAATTACACTATCTTTAAAGAACTATAAGTTCCATAATGTAAAGTATTCAATGTACCATATTAATTCAATGTTCAATATTAAACAAGTAAAATGTATTGATAAACCAACCTATTTTGAAATGTGTTTTATCGAATTCACAATCACTGGACATAGGACACCAGGAAAACCAGACCTAAGAAATGATTATATTTGTTAATTAAATGTGACTAAGCATTTGAATAAAACTAGACATGTACGAATCGCATAGCGATGAGTGATGCACTGCGCTAATGAGTTGGCGACATGATGCATCCCTTAGAATATCAGAATGAAGTTCACTAATATATGTTCATATATATTAGCTTGTACATTGCGATGTATATTCTATCAAAATATGACTAGGAAACTAAATATTACACATTATATATTGTTTGACGGGATGAAATAGTTTTGAGATAAAATTGGGCTTTCAGGCACCCATCTCCAAAAAAGCACACTCACAGTTGCCCAAAAGGCACCTCCATATTTCACTGCAAGTTACTTTGTTCTTAAAAAGCACAAAAACTTGCACTTCACATTTAACATGGAGGACTTAGACTTGGGCGTGCCTTTCAGGTTACAGTGTATGTTTCCCGATTTTTGTTGTGTTACCACAACCAAAGGGCATTTTGGATTTGTTTTTCTTAGATTAGCCAGAAAATAAAAAAAGACATGGCGTAGTCTCCGCATGATCTCCACTACCATTATTGTCGGTGCATAGGCTTAAATTCATGAAATCTAATAAGAAATGGAGCCATTTTCATCCGGTCCTTGTTTCAGGGCACCTATGCTTGGCAGTATTACAAAATGTGATGAAATAATTCTATAATCAAAATATTTGACTAATCATATGATTTGGATCATCCCAAATCTATTATTAGCTGAAAAATACAGGGGTGCACATCTTAGGAAGAGGTTCGTTTTTTTGGCACTCTCCCCTACACAATGATTGTAGGCCAATACTTGGAATTTAACATATCTTGGAATGGACTTCATTATTGGGATTTGAATATGTGCAGTGTACCCCAGATAAAACAACCCTCATGAAATAGAGAGGGATCTGTTTTTCATCTCATAATATTATAATCAACAAATAAATACTTTCAATGCGTGACAGTAGGACATATAAATATTAAGATTCCTGAAATCAGTATTTTCAATGTTACTTTAGAAACAAAAGTACATAATCACACGTCCATAAATGGAAAATAAGCGAGTAACTGCAAATTAAAAAATACCATTTTGTGACGTATGGTAACCTACATGACGTGTGGTAGCAACACAGCCAATTCCAAAGATTAATCTTGCCAGTAGGACTGTTCACTCCCATTGAACCCTGTGAAACCTGTGTCCTGCATAGCTCCCTCTGCAGTGTGGAGTGGACTGTGCCTGCTGCAGCTGCAGTCTCAGCATAGGAACACAGGCACTGGCCAAACAAACTCTTGCAAACTTTTATGTTTCAGATCACATTTACATTGATAACTCAAAATAGCTCAACAAAACCATTATTACAAACTTCTGTGTCATGAAGTGGTAGATAAGCCCTATTAGGGCTGGGTATTTTTACTATAATGAATTTTTTATGAAATGTAAATGTACTGTACCTGCCACTATAAACAATAAAAAAGTTCAAGGTTCAAAGTTCTGTGTATTAATATACACACAGCCATTTAATGTATGGCTGGCTTTATCTTCATATATCTGTGAGACTGAACACAGTTCTGACAGTGTTTCAGGAACTAATGTTTCCTAAATAACACATATAGGCATAAATGTCATATTTATAAGCCTACTATCTATCTATCTATCTGTCTATCTATATACCTATCTAATCTATGTATCTATTTATCTATGTATCTATTTATGTATCTATCTATCTGTATATCTGTATATCTATCTATCTATCTCCTAACCATGTATGTTCAACAGTTCAATGAATCGGGGATAGCTTTCATCACAGTACCTCCACTCTCCCTGAGTACCTCTCGTGACTTTACTCCCTGCAATTTTAAAATAATGTTAAACCAATTGTTTTGCTACTAATCTGACAATCCATCTCTGTTTAAGCATACACATGTCTCTCTATCTCTCTGTCTTAGTATTATCAAACTATCGTTATGTGTCTGTCTCATATCATTTTGTAATATCTATCTCCCCAGATATGCAATTAAATAACAACAAATCTATATATCTGTCTATCAGTGGCGTATTTAGGGGGGGGGGCATTGGGCCATGGCCCCCCCTCAGGCCAAACATTAACATGAAAGAGATAGGAAAAGCCATGGAGCACGCCCCGCATTCACCACATATATTGGCCCCCCCAGGCCATTTCTAGATACACCCCTGCTGTCTATCATACTACTTAATCTGCCAAATACAGTACCAATCAATCGATCATTCAATCAATCAATCAATCAATCCATCAATATCTATCTTTCTGTCTATCTGTCTATCTATCTATCTATCTATCTATCTATCTATCTATCTATCTATCTATTCATCTATCTATCCATGCATGTTACTTACCTTTATGTTGTGTTAATACCATTATGAGGTTTATCACAGCCTATGGCTTTGGAATGCATTTGTTGTAGAACTATCCTATCACTGACCATAATAAAGGTATTATAGGCCTTTTTCAGCCCATTTTACTGGATAAGAAAGTAGGCCTACATGATTTCTTCATTCCATGTAAAAGTGAAATTGGTGAATAGATTGCCAAGCCAAGTTTTACCATGTAACAGGATCCAGTGGTTTCTGGGTTAAGGGTACAAAACAGGAATTTTGATGGACTTCAGCTGTATTACTTTGTTCTTATTTCTTCAGAAATGTGTTGTTGACAGACAGAAAGATTATTTCCAACAAAAAACATAAACTTTATAACCTTTGTAGGGAATTAACAGGGCCATGTGTGTGTTTTATACAGTTGTTTACAGCATTGTCACGTGGAGGCAAATTGCTTGACCCCTGTGCCTCAGAAGTCTACTTCAACCGAAGAACCTGGGTGACCTGGTGCATTCACTGTACTCCATGAGGTTCCATGCAACCGATTAACCAGATTCCAGTGGTGCATCAAACACGTACATTGTGCAGCAGCCAGGCAGCCTGCTGTAGTGGACAGTGGTGAAATGTCGGAGGCAGAATAGTTGAAATATGACACAATTAACCCTCTAACATAAGTCTGAACACGTGGGGGAAAAACTTCATGATAGATAGAGAACATACTTGTGAAGGAGAACCGTTAAAGTGATGTCAGTGAACCAGGAGCTCACACATAAAATTTGCAGCAAATGTTAGTTGACGAATCTGGAAGGCTACGAAAAGAAGGCACTGCTAGCCACCTAGCGGTGGCGCAGTGCAATAATACTATAAAATATATTTAAGTCCCATTTAACAAACCGTGCACTCACCTATTTGTGCTATGTAAACCCAGGAGCAAAAGCTCCTCTCTCCCAGAGAGTTTGTAGCAGAATGACAGCCTGCCTCAGTCACATGACCAAAGTTTGAAACACTTAGCCAAGTGACAGCCAGGTGTCTCTGCGAAAACAAATGTTGTTTGGTGCTGCTCCAAGTGGAAAACACACCAAGAATAATCAAACCATTACACAAGTTTAACTACACAATCATAATTTTCCAAAAAGATTTAATAACAACTTTCTAATTGCTTAGTTAAAATGTAAGAATGTTGTGCAGGAAAAGAATTTTCATTGTCTCATTTCAGTAGAATGTCTGGTAGGACATGATACATCTTCAGTTGACAATAATTGGTGCAGGCACCAAAAAGTATTGTACAAAAGACAAAATCACCTGGTGGCCAAGGAAGATAATGTAGCTAGGAACCCGTTCAGGGTGTTTAGACTCTGTTCATTCCCTCCGCATAGCAGCTTCCCGAGTCTAAATATCTGAAGTATAATATCAGTATCTATTATACAAGACAGTGTCTTAGAATCCTGTTCAATTCTGTAACATTATTTTTGTCTTTCATTCAACGGTCATATCTTTTGTCACATACACACAGATTACATGATAACACACTCAGCAAATGAAATTTGTGGTGAGCCTTCCACAAATGATACAGGTCCTGGCAGAATGCATGGACAGACAATAAGGGAACAAAGTTCCAATGCAACGCCCGCAAGTTTTTGGGGATTACTGAATGAAAATAAATGATGAGAAGACTGGGAGTCTGGCACATACCTTATTCATTCAAGGATGTCCAGGCCATGTCAGAATGGACTGGGTATAACCCTCCTCCATTTAAAGTCCCATGTTCTTGTGTGAGTTTAGTTCCAGCAGAAGGATTTGAACCAAAGCACATGAAAGCCGGTAGAAACCAGAAAAGCACTCTCAACCGTTAGGTCATGGGGAACATGGGGGATCAAACCCAATGTGCTACTGCTGTGCTGAACAATGCCCTTTTCATAAGGAGAATATTGAATCACTTTCCAAATAATTCTTAATACTTCATTGCAATTTTTGTGAAGGCATTACTTATCTAGCAACTGTTTCAGGGACTGCGATTTGTTACTATGTGACAGCTATTATTTTCATGTAACTACGAAGGGTGTTCAGAAAGTTTGAGGCTTTTTTTCATATGGATACTTATTATTTTAATCTAGAACTATGAATTTTCCACAGTATAAATTCAGCATATTTGGAATGGATTTCCAAAATTTCGGACATTTTGGCCATTTTTAAGTCATTCTCTGGTTGCCATGGAAACTGAAAGTTTAGCTTCTCGGGGCAGGTAACACTGAAACAAAGAAATTCAGGAGGCATAGGTGTGTGTCCCTGACTACATAAGGACTTGTGAAAGCATGGATTCACTAGCATTAACAAGAGACCAAAATGGACAAGAGAGAGAGAGAGAGATTCTTTATTAGCCAATATCAAATAACATTATAGTCCTTGTCATACTTACGTGGAATCTCAAGTTTTTTTCTATGCTGTTGAACTGTGATGTCAGAGATGACTCTATTCTAGCATTGCAATATATGTAAATTAACTACAAGCTGTGATGTCATTTCAAACTGGGTCAGATTCCCCAGCTTCTAGCCAATGCCAATCCACCAAACAGAGCATCACAGTGTCAACTGTGTGTCAGAGTTAAAATTGGGTCTGGGAAAAACCCATGCAAGTTTGACATCACAGCCGCTCAGCCAATGGGCTGCCAGAACAAATATACATAACATTAGCCATGTGTTTACAAACAAATTGTCAAAGCCTTCTGTTTATACCAACTTCCATCAAAGTTTAAAGTTGTAAGTTAGCAAGTTTGTAGATTTATCAAACAACTCTGTGGGGATTATAACAGTTGTCTACTGTGAATGCTCACAAAGCTGCCATTTGGTAGGATTTGACTGGTGATTGCTGTGATAAATCATTGGGATCAAAAATGTAATGCTTCCTTCAATATATCAATGTTTGAACTGTGATGACGTAGTTTACAGTCAGCCCATTGGCTATCAAGCTGTGATGACGTAGTTGTAGGGGCTATCCCTGATAAAGCTCTTACTCTGACACTGTGTTGAAACTGTGACTCTCAGTTCAGGAGGATCAACATTGGCTAGAAGCTGGGGAATCTGACCCAGTTTGAAATGACATCACGGCTTGTAGTTAATTTACATATATTGCAATGCTAGAATAGAGTCATCTCTGACAATACAGTTCAACAGCATAGAAAAAAAACTTGAGATTCCACGTAAGTATGACAAGGACTGTAACATCGAAATTCATTTTACTCACAGAGCACAGTGCATAAAAATTATAAAGAATTGTACAGTTTTACAGCAGAAGGTATGAAGCTGTTGACAAAACGTTTGCTTCCATAATAGCATTTCATGCGTCTACCAGATCTCAAAAATTCAAAGAGTTTATGTGCTGGATGGTATTCATCACGTAAGATTGCAGCAGTTCTTTTACAGGTACGTTTTTGGAAAATTGTCTGTAAACTAGGGAGCTCCATGCCGATGATTTTCTCCGCTGAGCGTACAACTTTTTGAAATTTTGCAAGATCACCTTTGCTTGCAGTGCCGAACCAGACTATGATGGACTTTGTGAGGACTGATTCAACTATCCCACGATAGAAATTCAGCAAAATGCTCTGATGAACCTTAAAAGACTTCAGGCAGCGTAGGAAATAAAGTCTCTGGCGGCTTTTTTTAATTATGTCCATGCTGTTGTCGTGCCATTTCAGGTCTTCTGATATATAAGTTCCGAGGAGTTTGAAATTATGAACTGTATCAACGCTGGCATTGTTGATTGTGATGGGATATTTAATGTTCTTATTCTTGCGATGAAAATCAACAACCCAGCGAAGACGAGAGATCATACGATGTCAGAATGAGTTCGTTCAATAGTCATATTGATGAGGTACCAGGTATGATTGCACTGATATATCATGGTTAGCACGTATTTGTGATATCTTGAGAAAGGCCACTCTTTAGAACATCAAGATTTCACAGGATTAGATCATTGCAAGACTCGTTTGTGAGATACATTTTATTGCTCATGGTTACGTCACACAGCCCTCATACAGTGAACTTTTCTTGTATGCTCCTGATGACCAATCATTTATTTCTTATTTTGTGAGTTCACAGCTTGTGGAGTCTGGGTGAACTCACAAATGTATGTCAGACCTGCACCTCAATGTGAGCTCAAACTAGTGGAGTCATGGTTAGTACAAATTCTAACATCACATGTGTGAGTTCCGCAGGCTTTAATAATGATTTCCTGTTTGTGAGATTACTACTTATGAAGTCAAGTTGAACTCACATTGTGGAAGTCATACCCTGAGCTCTGTATGAACTGAGTGCAGCCAAGTCATTTCTAGCTCTTACATTGTAATCACATGTGTGTGATCCATATTATAGTGTGATGATTTTCTTTTTGTAAGGTCAGCATTTCAGAAGTCAGGCTGAAATCATAAGCTGCTGTCACACCATGAGCTCTACATGAGCTGAAAGGAGCCAAGTCATGGTAGCATCAACGTATTTCATCATATTTCTGAGCTCTATATTATTTAATGATGATTTTCTTATTTTGAGCTCACCATTTGTGAAGTCAAGCGGAAATCATAAGCTGCTGTCACACCATGAGCTCTGCATGAGCTGAAAGGAGCCAAGTCATGGTAGCATCAACGTTTTTCATCATATTTCTGAGCTCTATATTATTTAATGATGATTTTCTTCTTTTGAGGTCACTATTTGTGAAGTCAGGCGAAAATCATAAGCTGCTGTCACACCATGAGCTCTGCATGAGCTGAAAGGAGCCAAGTCATGGTAGCATCAATGTATTTCATCATATTTCTGAGCTCTATATTATTTAATGATGATTTTCTTCTTTTGAGCTCACTGTTTGTGGAGTCAGGCGGAAATCATAACCTGCTGTCACACCATGAGCTCTGCACGAGCTGAAAGGAGCCAAGTCATGGTAGCATCAACATTTTTAATCATATTTCTGAGCTCTATGTTATCTAATGATGATTTTCTTCCTTTAAGGTCACCATTTGTGAAGTGAGGCGGAAATCATAAGCTGCTGTCATACCATGAGCTCTGCATGAGCTGAAAGGAGCCAAGTCATTTTAGCATCAACATTTTTCATCATATTTCTGAGCTCTATATTATTTAATGATGATTTTCTTCTTTGGAGCTCACCGTTTGTGGAGTCAGGCGGAAATCATAAGCTGCTGTCACACCATGAGCTTTGCATGAGCTGAAAGGAGCCAAGTCATGGTAGCATCAACATTTTTTATCATATTTCTGAGCTCCATATTATTTAATGATGATTTTCTTCTTGTAAGCCAACCATTTGGAAAGTCAGACTGGATTCATGAGCTGCTGTCACACTATGAGTCCTATGTGAGCTGAAAGGAGCCAAGTCTTCATTGCATCATCATCATTCATCATATTTCTGAGCTTGAGATGATTTAATGACAATTTTCTTCTTGTAAGCTGACCATTTGTGAAGTCAGATTGAAATCATAAGCTGCTGTCACACAACGAGCCTTATGTAAGCTAAAAGGAGCCAGTTCATGGTAGCATAATTGTTTTTCATCATATTTCTGAGCACCACATTATTTAATAATTTGCTTCTTGTGAGTTCATACTTTGTGAGGTCAGATTGACATCATAAACTGCTCCCAGCGAAGACATGAAGTCATACGATGTCGGTATGAGTTCATTTTACCAGTCATATTAATGATGTATCATATTGATTGCTCTCAGATATCATGGTTAGTTTATATGTTATGATGTTTTGAGATTTGCCACCCTTTAGATCACCAAGATGTCAAAGGATTAGATCATTGCAAGACTCTTTTGTGAGGTAGGCCTATCTTTGGTTGCTCATGTTTATGGCCTACAGCCCTCATACCGTGAGCTCTTCATGTGTGCTCCTAATGACCTATCAATGATCTTGTATTTTTGAACTCACAGCTTGTGAAGTCAGGGTGAACTCTCAACTGTATATCACACCGTGAGCTCAATGTGAGCACAATGCAGTGGAGTCTTGGTTGGGTCAAACTCTGACAGTGCGTTTATGAGTTCCATGTGTTTTAATAATGATTTTCATGTTATTAGCTCACCATTTGTGAAGTCAGGGTCAATTCATAACCAGATGTCATACCATGATCTCTATATGAGCTGAAAGGGACCAAATCATGACTGGCTCATAGGTTGTCATCACATAATGTGAGTTCCATAGGATTTAGTAATGATTTTCGTGTTGTTAGCTCACCATTTGTGAAGTCAACTCATACGCAGATGTAAAATCATGATCTGTGTAGGAGCTGAAAGGACCCAAATCATGATTGGCTCACACATTGTCATCAAATGTGTGAGGTCTATATGATTCATTAAAGATTTTCGTGTTGTTGGTTCGCTATTTGTGAAGTCAGGGTCAACTCATACGCAGATGTCATACCATGATATCTATATGAGCTGAAAGGAACCAAGTCACTATCGGCTCAGGTTGTCATCACATGTGTTAGTTCCACAGGATTTAATAACGATCTTCGTTTTGTTAGCACACTATTTGTGAAGTCAGGGTCAAGTCATAACCATACCATGATCTCTATATTAGCTGAAAGGAACCAAACCACAATTGGGTCATAAGCTGACACCAAATGTGTGAGTTCAATAGGATTTAATAAAGATATATTTGTGTTGATAGCTCGTTATTTGTGAAGTCAGGGTCAACTCATGTGCAGATGTCATACCATGATCACTATATGAGCTGAAAGGAGCCATGTCACGATTAACTCACACTTTGTCATCACATGTGTGAGTTCTATAGGATTTAATAATGATTTTCCTTTTGTTACCTTATTATTTGCAAAGTCACAGTCAACTCATGGGCATATGTCATAAATATGAACTCTTTTTGAGCTGAAAGGAACCAAATCATGTTTGGCTTGTACTTTGTCACCACATCTGTAAGCTCCTTAAAATATAAGGATGATGAGTGTACATATATGTCACACCATGAGCTCTATGGAGCTGAAGGCAGTGCAGTCATTGTCAGCTCAAAACATGAGGTCAAATTTGTGAGCTCCCTATGACCTAATAGCGATTCAATATTTGGGAATTCACTTCTTGTAAAGTCAGGGTGAACTCACAAGCATATGTCACACCATGAGCTCTATGTGAGCTAAAAGCAGCAGTGGCATGGTTACCTCATATGCCGACATCATATTCGTGAGCTCAATATGATTTATTGATTATTACATTTTATTAATTGGACCAAGAATGCTCTCTGAGCTGAAAGCAGTGTAGACATGCTATTCACTCTATGAGATCACATTTATGTCACAAATAGCTCATGGCTAACTCATTGCTGTGAGCTTGACCCTTTACTGACACCCTTCTAAAAGATGATTCTTCAGTAACTCACAGGGAGCTCACTTGAAACTTGCGTCTTCGCCTCATGTTCATGTGTCAACCTGAGTGAACTGTGTTGCTTCAAAATGAGTAAACATTGAGGTACTTGTGTGAGGCATCTGTGAGTAAAAAGATGAACTCACGATGAGGTCACCAGGAGATCAATGTCTTCACTTGGAAGTCATCTGTGGGTCATGGGGAGCTCACAAACTGAACTCAATGCATGAAGTCTGCAGGACGATAACCAAGAGCACTGGAAGTTAGCTCACAAGACACATCATTGATGTGACCTCATTGTGACATGCTATGAACTAATGCCTTCTCTGATTTGCCACATGTGGTGCCATCTATAACAAACGTTAACACGGCAGTTTATAAAATACTTTTCTTTTCAATTATGAAACAAATATAACCTCAAGGAATAAATTATATTATAACAGACAATATTAACCATCATTCTGACAGATATTTGTGTCATTGAATTATGTTAAATTAGCATGAATATGTTTTAAAGACTGACACTTTTCAGATCCAATTTTCCGACTTCAGCTATCCATAAGACTTGAAGTGAACAATCAGTTGTTGTACTCAAATAATACAGTAGATTGCTCACTGATGACTTGCAACTAATTCAGCAAGAGTCCAAGCACAGGACAATAAGTTGGACTGCTCTGTAAAAAGACAGACTGACAATGATTTGGATGGTCCAAATTGGATGATCCAAATCAAAATTAACAGTAGGGGTAGGGTGGGATGCATCAATGTGGGTGCAGATGGGAAGCAATATGATTATCTTATTGCTGACCAGTTTCAGAGTAGAACATCATTCATCTTGCAAATGTTTTAGAAACTAAAATCTAGCTCATGAAAATATCACAAAATGAGGTTTATGTCAGCCCTCACAGTAAGTTCATATTAAGCTCATATTCTTGAATGCTAAGTATTCAAATTATCTAACAAATAGCTCACAGTTAGCTCATAGTTTTGAGTTCACACATATGATGCAACACAGAGTTCTTAGAGATGGCACCAAGAACACCCAAACAGCTCATGGCAAGCTTATAGCAATGAGTTCACACTTGTGACCAAGCACAGACGTCACTGATAGCTAACTGATGTCTCACAGCTATGTCATAGATAACTTATGGCAAGCTCATAGCCATGAGTTTGTATAACCAACCAAATACAGAGGTCACTGAAAGCACACACATTATTCAAGGGCAAGTCAGGGATAGCTCATGGATGTCAGATCACACATATGATGTCACTCACAACACATGTATGACTAATGGCTTAGTTGGCAATGACTCATGGCAAGCTCATTGCTGTGAGATAACACATGTGACAATACATAGAGATCACTTATTTGTCCCTGAAGATTAATGGCAATGTCATGTCTAGCTCATGTCAAACTCATAGCTGTGAGTTACCACATGTAGCCAAAGAAGTCATTTATAGGTCACAGGCTACTCAAGGCTTAGTAGTTAGAAGCTAATGGCAACTTTATGAGTGTGAGCTAACACATGTGACGCAACACATGCTGCTACTGATAGCTCAGATAGCTCAAGGCTAAGTCAAAGATACCTCACAACTAGCTCAAAGCAGTTAGCTCATACATTTGACTCACCTAAAAGTACACTGACAACTCAATGATTATTCCTGAATGACTCACAGGGAGATCACATGAAACTCAGAGCATGCCCTCAACTTCATGTGTCACACTGACTGAAACGAGTTGCTTCAATATCAGTTAACAGTGATCCATTTGTGTGAGGTATCCGTGAGTAGGATATAAACTCACAATGAGTTTTTCATGAGATCAGCGTCTTCGCTGGGAATGATTTCCTTTGTTTTTGAGACGTTTAATGCAAGGTTATTTTCTGCACACCAGTCAATTGTATGGTCAATCTGGGCCCTATAACTTGTCTCATCATTGTCTAGACAGCATTATCCATCCTAGCTATTGCCGTGACATGCTGCTATCCTGGTTTTCCCTTACTTTAGTCCATGGGGGCAACAGTTTCAGGCACTGGAGGAGAAAAGGCTTTGGATGACCGAAATTCTTTCACAGAACTTTGTTTGGAGGACATAGGGCGCTGCTCAGCAAGCGACCAGTGTTGTCTTACCTCTGCTATAATTCTGGTCGTTTGATGCTGGTGAAATTCCTCAGGTATGGAAGACGTCTGAAATTATACCTGTCCCTAAAAAGTCAGTGACTACTTGTTTGAATGATTATAGGCCTGTGGCTTTGACACCTATACTTATGAAGTGCTTTGAGAAGGTTATCAAATGTATACTATGTGAACAGGTTAATTATAATTGGCTGTCTCTGAGAAAACCATGCAGGTTGTACAGTAAAGTGAAACGTGGCCCGAGCCGGATTTTAACGAAATTTTCACCAAACGCCCTTTAAACACAATAATAAAGGTTGGTTAAGTCCGTTTTTCTATGATTTCAATTCTTCCTCGATTTTACCCCACTTGAAAATAGGGTGTCAAGTGTGGCGCAAAATTCCTTTAACATGGGTTTCAATGGGAAAACATGCCAACTTTAGCACTATAGGAACCAGAGCGCAGCGCATGGTTTGAAAATTTTATGATGGAGGATGATTACACATGACTTGAATATTCTAAATTCACTTTTTCTAGCGTGGAACACTCCTTCATAAGCCAGATATAAGCATTTTTAGATTGCGGAGAGTGGTAAATTTCTTTGCGTTTCATAAAAAATGAAAAAATACTAAAAATGTCATAATTCTGCTAAGATTTGTCCAAATTTGACAATGTTAGTGTCTAACTATATGTTTTGGGCAATTCCGCACCTCTTGGAATGATTTTTATTTTGATTGGAGGTCAAGGTCACTGCCTAAGGTCAAGGTCAAAGTCAATTTTTTCTGTAATTTTATGATATTTCAAGTTTTAGTCCCCGATATCTATCAAAAAGTCCCATAATATCAATGCTTATTCAGCATAAACTGACTTTATAAATTTCTAGCTATATGTCAGTATCCTAAACTGTATCAAAAACCTGTTTTTTTTTCACCATAGGGGGCACTTTCAAATTTTCGAAATTTCATAATTTTTTCAAATTGCACATTAAATATTTTGAAGATGTCCATCGATCATTGTGCATTAATAATTCAGAGTTCAATGGATTGCTGCTATTGCATGAGAGTCAAATAAGGGATTCTGGGCCAGAAAACAGACCTTAGAATATGATATGAATGTTTTCGGTGGCCATTATTGAAAATGTTGTCACCTCAGTTAATGTCAAAACTAATAGAGATAACAGAAAAGTTTTTGTTTCTATACCTATGTTTTCAGGGTCCAGGAATAACACAAAAACATTTTTATCATTGTATGTTATGTAATATATGTGTAATTTGGCTGCCACAACAACAACAAAAAGTATCTTTGCCGATATCTGCGGAATATTGGAATAATTCTTAGGTCTATACCTATGTTTACAGTGCCGCCTGTAAGTAAGTGAAACGCATGATATTGTACCATTGCATCAATGTTAAACATCCTTAACCAAAATGCTTCTGGAAGGATGAATTCTCATCCGATGAGAGGAAAAAATTTTGGGTCATAAAGGCCGATATGTGAATCATGTGGGATAATAATAGCAGCCCATTTTCTTTGCTGTAGTTGGAGTTAGGTACGGGTCAAAGTCTTTGATAAGTAAGTGAAACACAGGCCCAATGTTAAAACATAGGGAAGGGTGGTTCACTTACTTATGAAAGACTTTGACCCATACCTAACTCCAACTACAGCGAAGAAAATGGGCTGTTATTTTTATCCCAATTGCCTCACACATCGGCCTTTATGACCCACTTTGTTTCCCATTTCATCCAATGAGAATTCATGCCTCCACAAGCAGTTTGGCTGAGGATGTTTAGCATTGATGCAATGGCACAATGTCATGCATTTCACTTACTTACAGGCAGCACTGTACATGGTCAGGGAATATGATACAGTTATATTCCATGCTCTATATGCTTTCAAGTACACACATTCATGCATTGATAATTAGACAATTTCACAATAGAAAATGGGACACATAAAGTATTTTGTAGTGTGAGATTTAGGGGTGTTTTTTTACATCAGCTTTTCTCTTAAACTATAATTTTGGGGTAAGTGGTGCCATCTGCGCTTGGGCAAGTAATGCCAAGTCAAAGCTTTTGTGTCAAATAAAATCACTGGCTATTGTCAAAAATGCAAGTCACAAAACTGATTAACCTTGTTGTTCTTCACACAATATCTTCTGATTACCATTTTGCTTGCTTGATGGAATGGAAAAAAGTGATATTTGACCTCATCACAACAAGAGCAGGTACTGCCTCCACATCCCCCATGCCTGGCACAATCTACATCAACCTCAAAAACAGTGAAGGGAGACCTTGGGGAGCAGGCCTTCCCAAAGTTTTCATGAGTGTGTAGTTCCATGAACACCACTAGGTGCACAATTGTGCATACCTGCATGTGGTGACACCTATGAATGGCCTGGGCTTACCAAATTTAGAAATGGTGGCAGTCCCAGCCACACTCACAAGGATAGCTGGGAAGTAAGTTAGCTTCCTACATTTGATGATTTTTAAATTGTAGATTTGGCAAGTTAAAGGAGTTAAAAGAATTTGTGGAAAGTATGAACACTGTGCATGGTGAGGTATTGGAGATTTTTGATGGAAACCATGACATGTATACTGAAACCATATCCTCCATGCCATAGCATGGGGAATAATTAAAGATGATGAAATTAATACAATTTTAATGTCATTGTTGACCTGCTCTACAGGAGCTTTTTGTTAAAATCAGCTGAGTCTTATCCGGCAAGGATCAAAGGGTCGCTCCTTATTCTTGCAAGCCAGTTCTGTGATCAACAACCTTCCTTATGGCTCAGTTAAGGCCCACTGCAAAGTGGCCTGCCTACGTCACATGAACAGTTTGAAAATGATTTCAGCTACAAGTTGGGACGTTGATCTGCAAAGACCTCTAATCAAATAGTTTCTATGCACCATGTTAGCATGTAAATGAGTTTGACATCTGTAAAAAATTTCCCAACATAATATTTTCATTTTGTCATGTTACATCCATGCTCCTTAAGTGTCTCACTGTGCCCCGTGGGCGGGGCACAGTGAGACAGGGAACCTGCTGCCATAACCGCTGATCCTCAGGACCTGCGGAATTGTTCTGCTAGAGAAACTACTGTGCTCTTATAAAAGCAGCTGGCTAAGTGAATTTTTAGGTCCTTGTTTGAGCATGTTTCGAAACCACATGGCACAGGACACATGCACGACTTATTTAACCTGCCGCACCTGTTACATACTCATCCAAATTCTTTCTGTTACTTCCCTTTAGGATGTGACTCACTAAAATCAGTAGTTTACAGCAGGAATTTTGTTTTTAATAGTGAATTGTGAGCTATGCATTATATTCAGCTGGTTTCAAGTGTATTTTGTGATGTCTCACTGTGCCCGCCTCAAACTGTCTCACTGTGCCCCATGCAGCTCTCTTTATAAGATTTTTGAATCCTGCGGACCGAATGCCTGTGTTGTGGTTCATCATCTCACAAAACTAAGACAAATAATCACGGTTTGAATCCCTGGCAATTGATTTGCATCATACCATTTTTTTGGGAATTATAACAAAAGGCCATTTAGCAAAATTATTTAATTTATCTGGCTAAAAACCAAAATATTGAAATTCCACTCTCGATAATGCTGTGTAAGCATTCAGGATATAGGACAGTCTTTCTATTACCGACTTTTTGTTCTATACAAGAGATAGTTGATCTGTAAACAGTACCAGCTGGACGCTACGGGCTTTGTCTGACTGTGCTGGCCGTCTCACTGTGCCCCGCTCTCCCCTATGCTAATCAATTCTGTACACCTTTATACCTGCATAGTAGAAAGCAAAAGTTTTCATACTGTTTGCATTTGAAGGATGACTGCATGTGTAGGGGAGACCGAGGCACGTTGGACCTCAGGTCATGTTGGACCTCGGGGCACATTGGACCTTGGGGCACTTTGGACCTCAGAGCACGTTGGACCATCCCCAATATTATTTTTTTTAAACATGGGCAGTTATCCAAATCCTTAATAGTGACCTTTAGTGGTATGCCTTTTGGCCAAAATGTTTCATGAGCATTGGAGGAAAAGTGTAAATTCTATTTCAGGTTTCCTGATTTTCAGCATAAAAAAGTGACTTTTTCCAAGTCTCAATGGCTGGGTTACCCTTCTTAAAATATGGGGGATCAAGTCGGACAAGTCTCGTAAATTGAAACTGTCACTACTTAAGTAAAGTTTGATATAAGTTTCCTGAGTTTAAATTCAAATTTGTTAGCAAGGCATGCACATTTTTATGAGAGGTTGGGATGGGGCAGTTTGGACGAGCATGGCCGGGGCACGTTGGACCATTGTAAACTCGATTGACTGACAAAAATAATCTGCAAAATGCCAGCAGGATAATTTCTAACATGAATAGAGCACCTAAGCCAAATATGTACGATATGATGGTAAAATCAATTCAGTTGACTAATCTGCTAGCCTTTCTAGCTGAAACAAGATTTATTAAAAATATCTGGGTAAATATTCCGATTCTGCAATGACACACAAGTGTGTGTTGGGATCTGTGAGAATAAAATGTGGTGTTTGCTCACTTTCTTCTACTTTTGTGGACTTTTATACCATGATCCAACCTGCCCCACATGGCAGTCCAATGTGCCCCGAGTCCGGGGCATGTTGGACCATAAAAAAAATATTTCAAATTTATTTTTCTCCACAACTACTGAAGGTAGATTGACTTGGTTTGGCATAAGGCTACAGTTTGTCACATCGCACATTGTAACAGAAATTTAGCATTGTTTGTACAGTCCATAAAAATCAACTCCATGAGATTGGTTGTTCTGCTGATACCAACTTGACTATAACTCAGCCTGAGGTGGCGCTGCAGTGCACTTTTGTGACATATCTGCCCATTGTGTGTCACAAATGTCAACATTGTGTGAAATTGGACTAAAATTATCATAAATTGGCAAATATCGGACAAAAACAGCCCCAAAACATCACAGAAATGTGATATTCATATTACAACAGAGCTAAGCTATACATAGGTGTATGTATTTCTCCTGTGAGGCTTCTGGTTGCTGAGATATCCGGCCAAACATCTGTCCTCTGCTTGATGTGACAAACTGTAGTGTAGATGTTCAGATCTATGTCAGTAAAAAGATTTTTCAAATATTTAGAGATCGTTTTGATTGAGAGCCAAAAAAAATAAAAAATTTGACCAACGTTCCCCGGTCTCCCCTACTTGAAAGCGTATCTATAGAATGGAAAATTACTGTATCATAATCCCTGACCATGTAAACATAGGTATAGACCTAAGAATTATTCCAATATTTCTGTAACCTCCGCAGATATCAGCAAAGATACTTTTTGTTGTTGTTGTGGCAGCCAAATTACACATATATTACATAACATACAATGATAAAAATGTTTTTGTGTTATTCCTTGACCCTGAAAACATAGGTATTTGAAACAAAAACTTTTCTGTTATCTCTATTAGTTTTGACATTAACTGAGGTGACAACATTTTCAATAATGGCCGCCGAAAACATTCATATCATATTCTAAGGTCTGTTTTCTGGCCCAGAATCCCTTATTTGACTCTCATGCAATAGCAGCAATCCATTGAACTCTGAATTATTAATGCACAATGATCGATGGACATCTTCAAAATATTTAATGTGCAATTTGAAAAAATTCTGAAATTTCGAAAATATGAAAGTGCCCCCTATGGTTAAAAAAAACAGGTTTTTGATACAGTTTAGGATACTGACATATAGCTAGAAATTTATAAAGTCAGTTTATGCTGAATAAGCATTGATATTATGGGACTTTTTGATAGATATCGGGGACTAAAACTTGAAATATCATAAAATTACAGAAACAATTGACTTTGACCTTGACCTTAGGCAGTGACCTTGACCTCCAATCAAGATAAAAATCATCCCAAGAGGTGCGGAATTGCCAAAAACATATAGTTAGACACTAAAATTGTCAAATTTGGACAAATCTTAGCAGAATTATGACATTTTTAGTATTTTTTCATTTTTTATGAAACGCATAGAAATTTACCATCCTCCGCAATCTAAAAATGCTTATATCTGGCTTATGAAGGAGTGTTCCACGCTAGAAAAAGTGAATTTAGAATATTCAAGTCATGTGTAATCATCCTCCATCATAAAATTTTCAAACCATGCGCTGCGCTGTGGTTCCTATAGTGCTAAAGTTGGCATGTTTTCCCATTGAAACCCATGTTAAAGGAATTTTGCGGCACACTAACTTGACACCCTATTTTCAAGTGGCGTAAAATCAAGGAAGAATTGAAATCACAGAAAAACGGACTTCACCAACCTTCATTATTGTGTCTAAAGGGTGTTTGGTGAAAATTTCGTTAAGATCTGGCTCGGGCCACGTTTCACCCCCCGCATGGTTTTCTCAGAGACAGCCAATTAAAATGTACCAAGATCCTTTACAGTTCGCATATACCAAGAGTAGATGTGTGGAAGATGCCACTCTCAGCTTAATTGATTATGTGTTGAAGCATTTAGATCATAGGAATACAACATCCAAGAAGCACTTTGTGAAAATACTGTTTATTGACTTTTCAAGTGCTTTTAACACTATTCAACCACACCTACTCATGCAAAAGCTTCAGAATATGAATGTAAACTCCAAACTGGTCTTATGGATCGATGAATTCCTCACTAATAGGCCTCGGTATGTCAGATTTCTTGACAGCAAGTCAAATGTTATGCGGACAAACACAGGTGCCCCCCAGGGCTGTGTATTATCTCCCCTGTTGTTCACTTTGTACACTGCTGATTGTAGATGTGTTGCTGATTGTTGTAAATTGTTCAAATATGCAGATGATACAGCTCTTGTTAGCCAGTGTACCAACAATGATAATTCATATCGAGCTGAGGTTAGCCTATTTACTGAATGGTGTCAAGTTAACCATCTCGAACTTAATGTTACAAAAACCAAACAGCTGACTGTAGACTTCACAAAAACATCATGTGTGGACAAAAACTTACTTATAAATGGTGATGCTGTTGAAAATGTGTCAGAATATAAGTATTTAGGCACTGTCATAGATCAGAATTTTTCATTTGCTACAAATACAGACAATGTGTATAAGAAGATAAACTCAAGATTGTACTTTGTAAGACAGTTGTGCCGTTATAGTATTGACAACAAAATCATGGATATATTTTATAATGCTATCATACAGTCAGTAATATCATTCTCAATCACTTGCTGGCATGGAAATTGCACAACTGAAGCAAAAAACAAAATTAGCAGGGTCATCAATGCTTGTGCTCGAATGGGAATCAATGTAATGTCACTGTTAGATATATACTACAAAAACAGCAAGTTGAGGTACAATACTGTTGTAAAAGAGATTAATCATCCACTACATGAGTGCTTCGAAATGTTACCATCAGGCAGAAGGTTGAGAAGTGTTAAGTGCAGAACCAGTAGATACGCTAAGTCATTTGTTCCTTCTAGCATCAGAATGTGCAATGAGTTGAAGTGGTAGTATGTATGGTAGTATGTATGTATTTATTTTCGTGTGAATGTTATTGTGTGACTGTGATCTCTCTGTATGCATGTGACTGTGATTCTGTCTGTGATATGGGACAACACACTGCAAGTTTCACTTTTGTGACCAATAAAGTATTTATTATTATTATTTATTATTATTCAAGGAACATTTACTTCAATGGGTCAGGTGTATGAATCAATGCTCTTGGTGAGCTTGGGAGTATTTTTTAAGGCTAATACTATATTTCTTGTGTCAAATACTTTCAATCTCACTAATGCAAGTGATAAAAAGAGGTCTCTCACAGCCAAAATTCATTGGCTTTAGTGGTTTCAGTATTATCTGCCCCAAGAAGCTGAACTTTCAGTTTCCATGGCAACCACAGCACTGGGGGCTACCGGAAGTACGATGATGAGGGTAACTGCAGTTACCCTCATCCTATCGGCAGCCATTTCAGTGCCCACTAGAAATGTTTGCAGGCGTTTTTTGAGGATTTTGAACCTTGTTATAGAGAAAAGAGTCCACAGGCACCCAGCAAAAAGTGTAGAAGGATGTTAATGAGTGGTAAATCCACTCATTTCTTGCTAGATTTTGTGTAATCTTTGAAATAAACATCTCTCCGTGATGAGGGTAACTGCACAGCAAGATGAGGGTAACTCTGTTGTAAACAACCCCCAATGATGAGGGTAACTGATCAGAACACTGCAGTGAAATAGACACATTTGCTATAATACAGTGGCTCTTACAGTGGAATTTGCATGGCCAACCACCCAAACTATAGTTTTTGCAAAATAATGTCATTGTTGGTCTATACTGTGCATCTTAGTGTCTGACTGGCTGTCTTGTAATTAACAGCAATCCTAAAGTGAATTGCTGATTGAAATAATGTGTTATGTAAAATAAAAATTTTCTTGTAATCAATACAAAGTTGATGTAGAAAGTATTGATATATGTCTGTGACATAATTAGGAGGTCTCAAATTGGGGGTACATACGGGAGAGGGGCCATGTCATATGCCAGGAGGGAGGGGGTCACCCGTAATACTAATCGTATGTTAATCAACATACTCCACAATATGTGGTTATTGTCATACATATGCAATTTATTGGGGGGACTAGACCAATGTGGGGGCTCGAGCCTCCTAATCTCTATGTCTCATGAACTTCAGCCCAGATTGTAATACTGTTGGATGAGCAATGCACATTGGCTCTCTCATTCACCTGATCGCAGATTATATTTTTACAAGGCTGCATGCACACTTGCTGCTTTGCCATTTATTTTATATTTTTTTCCTGTTTGATTTTTTTCCCTTCTGAGCTTATTAAAATCTTCAAACAACTATCTTTACTTGATTTTGGTGTTATTTATTAGTGCACTGAAATATTGCCTCCATCCAAGAGAATTTGTCTACCTTGGAAAGTTGAATGGATGACCAAGGAATTAAGGGGGAAGCAAACTGGAAATCAGAAAGATGGCAGCAAATAACATTGATAGAACAGTTTTGCAATCAAAGTTTAAAGAACTGGACACTTAAAAATCATTAATGATCTTAAACATCCTTTTCTGAAGTTAAAGACACAACTTCTTGCATTCTGGCGGGAGACTATATGTATGTGTCTGCCCAATCAAAGAACCACCTGGTTTGAAGGAACGTTTTGCCAAGAAGTGTAACACTTCTAAAACATTGGTTATGCGGCAGCATACCCTCGCCTCTCAGCAGCTATTCTGCCACTGGGTGAATCTGTTTGTTTGCATGTGAACAAGCAATTGCCCCATGCCACTCAATTTGAACATGGTAATATGAAAATTATATGCATGGAAATCATGTAATACACATTCCATTGTATTTTCGTTCACATTTAATAACATATAACATTAAAAAATAAATTGTTGAGAAAACGGAAAATGTTGAGAAAACGGACCAGTATTTTCACATTTTTGTGCATTTCACACTTGCTATATATGTATATATATCAACACAAAAATTAGCATTAAACTATGTAATGGCCATAAAAGTTACTTCCTAATATTTGTTATTATAATATTGGTTGAAGTTTACCAATTTATTCATCACCATTAATTTGTGAGAAACCAAAATTCTAGGAAAATGTCAGAATTCCTAAATTATTCAGTTTCTTTAAGACAAGCCCTAGAAATGAGTTAAATCATTTGAAGAGTTATAATTTAGAAATCTAAATGCAAAAAACTCACAAAATTGACAGAATCATGGAGTATTGAAAAAATAATATTTTTTCACATTTTTGCAGAATTTCCTTTGGAATTTTGATATTTTACATAATAGTAGTGAATGCATAAATATGAACTCCATAAAGCACACAAATGCTATAAGAGCCATTCCTGTGGCAAATATCATAGGTGCCATAGTTTTGGCACAGTGGCCAATGCACATTGTGTGATGCCACCCACCCACCCGGCTAGCCAGCCAGACGGACAAACATTTTCCATTGTAACTACAATAGTACCCAATGGCCATATACATTGCTGAGGATAAAAAGTTGCAATCACACGAACAAACTTTCTGTTAATTTTTTTAATAATTCATCTTTGTTTATTTTCTTTTAGTTGACAGTTTGTGCATGCCCTTTGAAGCTCTCTCAATAAAAATAAATAAATGTTTATTTCTGGAATAATTTTATTGATGATTATGCTTTGTTGCAAGCTTCTTGGAGCCTTTTTCCCAAATGTAAAGGCTCTATAATGAGAGTTACCCTCATCGACATTCTCAGTTACCCTCATCTATGTATTTGAGGAGTGCGTAGTTACCCTCATCATCTCTCACAGTTATTTTGCCAAAATCTGAATCACCAGACATGTCTACAGCTCCTGTCTCAACACAAATCCATGCTTCACAGTTTAATCCATACTGTAGACTCAAGAACTATCTTGAAATGTGTCCAAAATGCTTGAAAATCGCCTGCAAACATTTCTAGTGGGCACTGAAATGGCTGCCGATAGGATGAGGGTAACTGCAGTTACCCTCATCATCGTACTTCCGGTAGCCCCCAGTGCACAGACTAACTTTAAAATATCCAAAATTTTGGAAATCCATTCCAAATATGCTGAATTTTATCCTGTGAAAAATTCATAGTTCTAGATTGAAAATAAGTGTCCATGTAAAAAAAAGCCTCAAACTTTCTGAATGCCCCTCGTACAATTCGATTTGGACAAACACATACATGTACCAAAGTACTTGGTAATTTGACCTTTTAATTTCATGACTGACCACTCTAAATTTTAGACAAAGGCCATTTTAACTTTCACTATTAAGGCATTGTCACAATATCAGGTGCTCACTGTCAGTTGCAGCCCACTCACACCGGAGGCTCTAACATAGTGAGAATGTTGGTAAAGTAACAAAATTACACTTCCTTCATATTATATCCACACTTATTTTTCTTTATTCATTTTATTAGATTTTTTCTGCATAAGAGTCCCTGGAGAAATCCAGATCATTGATACCCTGAAGAACATAAGTCACTGGGGGCTACCGGAAGTACGATGATGAGGGTAACTGCAGTTACCCTCATCCTATCGGCAGCCATTTCAGTGCCCACTAGAAATGTTTGCAGGCGTTTTTTGAGGATTTTGAACCTTGTTATAGAGAAAAGAGTCCACAGGCACCCAGCAAAAAGTGTAGAAGGATGTTAATGAGTGGTAAATCCACTCATTTCTTGCTAGATTTTGTGTAATCTTTGAAATAAACATCTCTCCGTGATGAGGGTAACTGCACAGCAAGATGAGGGTAACTCTGTTGTAAACAACCCACAATGATGAGGGTAACTGACCAGAACACTGCAGTGAAATAGACACATTTGCTATAATACAGTGGCTCTTACAGTGGAATTTGCATGGCCAACCACCCAAACTATAGTTTTTGCAAAATAATGTCATTGTTGGTCTATACTGTGCATCTTAGTGTCTGACTGGCTGTCTTGTAATTAACAGCAATCCTAAAGTGAATTGCTGATTGAAATAATGTGTTATGTAAAATAAAAATTTTCTTGTAATCAATACAAAGTTGATGTAGAAAGTATTGATAAATGTCTGTGACATAATTAGGAGGTCTCAAATTGGGGGTACATACGGGAGAGGGGCCATGTCATATGCCAGGAGGGAGGGGGTCACCCGTAATACTAATCGTATGTTAATCAACATACTCCACAATATGTGGTTATTGTCATACATATGCAATTTATTTGGGGGACTAGACCAATGTGGGGGCTCGAGCCTCCTAATCTCTATGTCTCATGAACTTCAGCCCAGATTGTAATACTGTTGGATGAGCAATGCACATTGGCTCTCTCATTCACCTGATCGCAGATTATATTTTTACAAGGCTGCATGCACACTTGCTACTTTGCCATTTATTTTATATTTTTTTCCTGTTTGATTTTTTTCCCTTCTGAGCTTATTAAAATCTTCAAACAACTATCTTTACTTGATTTTGGTGTTATTTATTAGTGCACTGAAATATTGCCTCCATCCAAGAGAATTTGTCTACCTTGGAAAGTTGAATGGGTTACTAAGGAATGGGGGAAGCAAACTGGAAATTAGAAAGATGGCAGCAAATAACATTGATAGAACAGTTTTGCAATCAAAGTTTAAAGAACTGGACACTTAAAAATCATTAATGATCTTAAACATCCTTTTCTGAAGTTAAAGACACAACTTCTTGCATTCTGGCGGGAGACTATATGTATGTGTCTGCCCAATCAAAGAACCACCTGGTTTGAAGGAACGTTTTGCCAAGAAGTGTAACACTTCTAAAACATTGGTTATGCGGCAGCATACCCTCGCCTCTCAGCAGCTATTCTTCCACTGGGTGAATCTGTTTGTTTGCATGTGAACAAGCAATTGCCCCATGCCACTCAATTTGAACATGGTAATATGAAAATTATATGCATGGAAATCATGTAATACACATTCCATTGTATTTTCGTTCACATTTAATAACATATAACATTAAAAAATAAATTGTTGAGAAAACGGAAAATGTTGAGAAAACGGACCAGTATTTTCACATTTTTGTGCATTTAACACAAGTTTGCTATATAATATATATATCAACACAAAAATTAGCATTAAACTATGTAATGGCCATAAAAGTTACTTCCTAATATTTGTTATTATAATATTGGTTGAAGTTTACCAATTTATTCATCACCATTAATTTGTGAGAAACCAAAATTCTAGGAAAATGTCAGAATTCCTAAATTATTCAGTTTCTCAAGACAAGCCCTAGAAATGAGTTAAATCATTTGAAGAGTTATAATTTAGAAATCTAAATGCAAAAAACTCACAAAATTGACAGAATCATGGAGTATTGAAAAAATAATATTTTTTCACATTTTTGCAGAATTTCCTTTAGAATTTTGATATTTTACATAATAGTAGTGAATGCATAAATATGAACTCCATAAAGCACACAAATGCTATAAGAGCCATTCCTGTGGCAAATATCATAGGTGCCATAGTTTTGGCACAGTGGCCAATGCACATTGTGTGATGCCACCCACCCACCCGGCTAGCCAGCCAGACGGACAAACATTTTCCATTGTAACTACAATAGTACCCAATGGCCATATACATTGCTGAGGATAAAAAGTTGCAATCACACGAACAAACTTTCTGTTAATTTTTTTAATAATTCATCTTTGTTTATTTTCTTTTAGTTGACAGTTTGTGCATGCCCTTTGAAGCTCTCTCAATAAAAATAAATAAATGTTTATTTCTGGAATAATTTTATTGATGATTATGCTTTGTTGCAAGCTTCTTGGAGCCTTTTTCCCAAATGTAAAGGCTCTATAATGAGAGTTACCCTCATCGACATTCTCAGTTACCCTCATCTATGTATTTGAGGAGTGCGCAGTTACCCTCATCATCTCTCACAGTTATTTTGCCAAAATCTGAATGACCAGACATGTCTACAGCTAATGTCTCAACACAAATCCATGCTTCACAGTTTAATCCATACTGTAGACTCAAGAACTATCTTGAAATGTGTCCAAAATGCTTGAAAATCGCCTGCAAACATTTCTAGTGGGCACTGAAATGGCTGCCGATAGGATGAGGGTAACTGCAGTTACCCTCATCATCGTACTTCCGGTAGCCCCCAGTGTAAGTGGCTTTTACGAATAATTCGCTAGATGCCACTCAGCTAGGCAGGAGTTATATTTGCGTTACTTCAACAGCAACCCTTGCCAATCTGTTACCATCAGTCATAATACTGAAGCCATAACACTGATCAGGGGAATGATCAGATAATGCTAGCTTGTTTGAGGCCTAAGCACATTTTCACAACCTATGTGATTCCAGTAATTAGTTAAGTTATTGCTATATTACGAACATATATACACTACCCTCCAAAAGTTTGAATACACCCGCAAAAGTGAGGTTTCTTTAAAAAAAACAACTTCTTTTTGAAAGCAATTTTTATTTTTTACATACCATCACACAATATCACAACTCACATTAAGGCTATTAGTTGTCTTTGTTTTGTACTTTTAGGTCATTTTGGTACAAATTTAAATATTTTCTCAATATCCCAATTTTGCTTCTTTATTAAAAGTTGTAGTTGGATCTTAACCATAGGTTCAGACCACAGAAAGACTGTTTAGAAAGTACACTTTGACCACTCAAAAATAGAAATTTTTGATTATTTTGGGCCATCACGAACTACACTCTTGCTCATAAATATGGAATATAGGCCTATGTAAAAAACTGAGTAGAAATTTGTTCACACAATTTCAAGATGGCAGCTGCAAACAGACTTCCAACATTTTTTCTAGATAAATATGGGTCCATTCAACATCACAGAGTGAAAATTGTATGAAATTGGAGAAAATATTGAAAACTGGGCTCAATTACAGAAATATCGAAAAAAACATATTCCAGATTTTTGAAGGGTTGAATACATGGAATATTGTTGATACATGAAAATAATTGTTACCAAAAGAATAATTGGGGTCAAAATGAGTTAGTAACTTAATTTATATTGGAAATAATACCCTCTAGGGGTAATCAGGACCATGATCTGAATGGAACACCCCATTTTATTGTGATTTGAGAATTTCTTTTTTTCTAAAGGGACTTAAGTTTTGAAGTTTTAAGGGATAGAAGGTAGAGGATGCATATCTTGGATGTACAATTTCATTTGGCGCCAATGATGCTCGATTTGGATCCGATCAGGGAAAAATAATGATTCAAGAATTTTGAAAATTTCTTTAAATTTGAAAATTTTTTGGACTATGTAAACATCAGAACCCGTTTAATGTACTGAAAAGTACACCCATGAAGAGTTCTTCCAAATGATACCATGACTTCAGCAGAAAAGTTTTTGATCGCTCGCTATTGACTGTTTGTCACATCACAACAGTGTCAATTTAGTACTCCGGTTGATGGTAGCCAAAAAACTGTAAATCACTGAATCGACTAATAGAAACCATTGCAAAAGGTCTTCCTTGCAAGTGCGTCACACATAGGCTGGATTAAAAGAGACTTTGCATATGTTAGCGGTGTGATTCGCTATTGTGGTGAACCTTTAATATCGAACGATGTAATGTTCGATATTAAAGGTTCACCATAATGAATGATTTCCAGCCAGAACAATAGTCTCATTTGGTGAATATCTCCTTTGATGTACTTTTCAGTACATCAAAAGTGGTTTCTAATAATCACAGAGTCCAAAAATTTCAAAATTTCAAGAAATTGTCAAAATTCCCTGAATGTGATATTTCCTGACTGCGTCCAAATCAAGCATCATTGAGACAAATGAACTTGTGTATTCAACATATGTATCTTCGGTCTTCTACCCCTTAAAATTTCAAGTCAAAGCTCTTTTAGAGAGAAAAATATTCACAAATCATAAAAAAAATAGGTGTCCCATTCAAGTTCAAGTCTAGATTACCCCTAGTGGGTATTTTCCCAATATGGACTATGCTACTAAAATATTTTGACCCCAATTATTCTTTCGCTGTCATTTATTTTGTATCAACAGCATTGCATGTGCAAAACAACCAGGCTGCAAAAATCTGGAATATTTGTTGTTTTCTCAGTATTTCCATTATTCACCCCAGTTGCCAAGATTTTCTCCAAATTCATAAAATTTTCACTCTGTGATGTTGAATGGACCCAGATTTATCTAGAAAAATTGTTGGAAGTCTGTTTGCAGCTCCCATCATGAAATGGAGTTACCAAATTTCCACTCATTTTTTTACATGTGCCTATATTCCATATTCATGAGCAAGAGTGTATATCCTTTAAAGCAGAAGCCTAATGTCTGAAGTACATTAAATTGTGTTCATTATACAAGACATTGCCTTGAAGTCTTTTTCAGTTAAAGCATTATGTTGTCCTAAACCACATAGTCTTCATACATTTTTTATACTCCTCATTCAACACTCTCATCCTATTACCATACTCCACAGAGAATATTAAATAACATACATCCACCTTCCGAACTTTCTGGTAATAAGAAATGATAAGTTTAAAAAATGTGAGAAGAAAGCTCGACCAAAGGTCAGACTGTTTGGGGAAAAGAATCTCACAGAATTTGTGGATGGAATGAGCAACCTTAACTGGGAAGGCTTTTTCACTTGTACTGAAGTAAATGGCCTTGTAAATACTTATTATGACAAGTTCTCTTCTCAATTTGATAAATCTTTTCTCTAACTACCAGAAAAAGGGCAAAGGACAAAGTATGGCTAACAAAAGACCTAAAAAATGCCATAAGAACGAAGTCTGCTTTATACAGAAAGTATTTAAATCATCCCACACCTGATAATAAATTGGCATACATAACATACAAGAATACTTTAACTGGAAAACTAAGAAATGCTGAGGCCAACTTTTACTTAGAAAAAATTTATATGAAAAAGAAGAATGTACGTGCACTTTGGCAAATATATGGGCCAATTATAAATCTCAATAAAAGCAAACATACCAATAAAATAGATAAGATTGAGGTGAATAATAGCATCCTTACAAATAAGAAGGATATTGCAAATGCCCTAAATGACTATTTCGTTAATATTGGGCCGCAACTGACGAAAGGAGATGTCAGAAACCAAAGTTACAAAAATTATTTGAAATACAACCAGCCAACTAGTTTGTACCTTTACCCAACTGAACCGTCTGAAATTCTATCATTAATTAGAAAATTAGACAATAACAAAGCACCAGGTGACGATGGAATTTCTAGCAAAATTCTAAAGTCATGTCCTGTGCTGTTTAGTAAGGTAATAGCCCACATTGCTAACATCTCAATTAAAACTGGGAAGTATCCAGAGAAACTAAAACTTGGGAAAGTTATCCCCATATACAAAAAAGGCAACAAGTTGGACCCTACAAATTATAGACCTATAAGCCTACTAAGCACTATTAACAAAATAATAGAAAAAGTTCTATACAAAAGGCTTTATGAATATTTTGAAAAATTTAGAATTCTTTATCAATACCAGTTCGGATTTAGACATGCTTATTCCACGACCATGGCACTTATAGAGATCACAGATCGGCTAAGAGAACAAATAGAAAACAAAAATATCACAATTGGAATATATTTAGATCTTACTAAAGCCTTCGATCTTGTCAATCATAGTATGTTAATTACGAAACTGCAGTCTTATGGTGTAAGAGGACTAGCCATAGAATTGATAAAATCGTACCTAAGTGAACGACCACAGTACACTAAAGTGGAAACAATTAAGTCCGACACTAAGAACATACAGTGTGGTGTGCCCCAGGGCTCAGTGCTGGGACCACTTTCCTTTTTGATTTTTGTCTATGACATGCAGCATTGTACTGATGCCCAATTACGTTTATTTGCTGACGATACAAACATATTTATTTCCCACAAGGACCCTGTCATTGTAAAACAAAAAGCAGAGAAATGCCTGAGCGATGTTACAAATTGGTTAAAAGCAAACAAGCTAATCTTAAGTGAAGGTAAAACGAACTATAGTATCTTTTTGCCATCCAATAAACAAGTACCCAATACGCTTGACAGAATAGAAATCAATGGAAATATAATATCAAGAACTGATAGTTGTAAGTACCTTGGTTTAATATTAGATGACAAACTTAAGTTTCAGAGACACATAGACCAGTTAAGTAAAGATCACATCAAAATAGTGTCTGCATTCAGAATTATCAAACATTTGGTGCCAACAAGTGAAAAAATGAAATTATACTATGATTACTTTCATTCCAAACTGCAGTATGGATTAGAGATATATGGGACATCAGCGTATAAAAATATAAAAAAACTTGAGGTTTTGCAACATCGGGCAATCAAAGCGTTGTTCAATCTTGACCCCCGAACTCCATCTGTTCAATTGTATGATAAATATAAGATATTGCCTGTAAGGGATCTCTACTCAGTCAAAATAGCAACATTTGTTCAAAATCAGCTCATAAGTGACAATGAAAACGTGTTTTCTAATTATTTCCCCGCAATTGACCATAATGGGTATCCAAATACAAGAAACAAGTTCAAATTGTATGTTCAGCGATCTAAATCTGAGATTGGAAGTAATATAGTTCAAAGAAAGGGGGCCAAGATTTGGAATTCTCTGGCAGACTCATTAGGACAGGACCTGAGGCACATGTCGCAACATCAGTTTAAAAAAGCGGCAAAAAACTTCTACTTCAACAAATATTTTACTGAATGTTCACGGTAGTTGTCTGAATGAATGTACAAGTTTATATTCAGTAATTTTCTTGCTTTATGCCCCTTCGGTCAATTGTTAGGGAGTCTGCTGGAGACTTCCATATCTTCACATTACTAACTATCTGATGTATTATGATTGTATAATTTAATTGTTTTTTGACAGGCCAGCTTGATAAGCTATGCTTGTCTGGTCCTAATAGATATACATACATACATACATTGTAATACTTTGCAAAAAAGTGTAGTTTAGAGTTAGACATATTTCAGCCAACTGGTAAGAGATAACCAGGTTCAGATTGGCTTCATGTCCTGTATTTTTGTGCTGGTGTACTGATCGGATTTCATAGGAGAAGGGACCATGCATGATAAGGAAGGGAGGTGCACTCTGGATGAAGGATAAAACATCCAACTGGGAGAATTGTTAAAACAGAGTTCACAGAGATCAAAAGTCCAGTTTGCTACTGGGCCTACTGGACTGGGTCCTTTTCACAAACGCTATGATTGACAAAACTGGTATTAGTTAAAACATCGAAGTTTGCTTAAACTCCTGTGCACATAGCAACTCTATAGACAGAGGCCATCTCTTCAAAACCATATTATTGTGACTACCAATGTTTTTAAATTCACAACAATTTAGTTGGACACATACCAACCAAATAATGGTTATAATCTGAATGTAGCATATTTTACTACATTTTGTGATGGACTACCCACAATTATAGATACAAGAAGCATTTCAAAATACTAGTAAAGCAACAGAACTACGCTCCCTTTCAGTATTACTACACATTTATTATGCATTATTCACAACAGTTCTTGTTTTTATACAGTGTCTCCATGTATCAGGAAAGTGCTACCCAGAAGAACATATGTAGCTTTTATGAATATTTCACCACATGTCCAATACTTAGGCAGAGGTAATTCACATAGCTATGAGAGCAAAACCTTGTCAACCTATCACCATCAATCACAATACTTAAGCCACAACAGTAAAGAGGGTGATGATCATACAAAGCATGCCTGTCTGACTGTCTGAGATGTCAACACCAACATATCTGAGATGATGTCAGTAATTACATCAATTATTGCTACGGTGCTATCATGTTCATGTATAATTGTATATGGTTAGCAAAGTGACCATCAGTTTGACATAAAATAATAATTTTTTGGCAATTCAGTTGTAATTTTAAAACGGTCAATTTTGTTAAAAGTAAATTAAAAGAATATTATGCAGTGTGTATAATGAATAAAGGCTGATACACTGCCTCATAATATCTATCTTTTTCTTTCAATTTCCTATGTTTGCACTTACTGAACAGATTCTTTTCGACAACTTCACTGAAAGCTTTCATCTTTCAAAGCAACCCTTAATTTGTAAAGGTCAACTCCTGACGAAGAATGCTTCTTTTGTATTTTCAGATTCTTCTTTGTTCTGTTCGGTCTGTTCCTTTGGTGCCCATCCTACACTGAAAATGATGTGGGTGGGGAGTGGTAGAATTTCTGGGAACAATATTTTATATGTCAAACTAGTGCAAAAGCTCCCTTCGATCTTCAAAAGGATACGCTAACACAGTTATCACGGAGGAAACCGATATTTTACAATCTGCTGGTGGCATAAAAATCCCTGAAAATGGATAGCGCTGGAGCGTTGGGCCCATACTGTGCAATAGGGAAGACACTTAAAAGCTGGTAGGAGTCATGACATGATAATTGCAATATAAGAAAATGTTGTTCGGGACAATGAGGGGGCCAGATGGGGGAAATGGAGGAAAGGAATAGATTAGATGGGGGCAAGTGGGGACAAAAGGAGGACAAGCAGGGATAAATGAGATAAAGCACGCACAAGAAGGGGAAAGAGGGAGGTCATTGTTGGGGTAACTTATATTACACAGGAGATCATTTCATGTTGGGGGGGGGGTTAGGCGGTTTTTTTTTTAATCAATAAAGCTCTTACAATTCAAAATTACTCTTTGTTGGTATTTGTCAACAACTGGCAAAGAAAGATAGGTTATTCAGAATCGGTACTCCACTAGTTCCTCATAATTAGTATTTGCAGACATGGTCTTTGAGAACAGTGTGTGCCTAACCAACTGATTATGATAAGCGGAGAGTTTTATGGATTAGAAATTGACGTCTTATGTACCCTAAAATAATCCAATCTTTATTTGACCACTGTATTATGGAAAATCACCAAATTATTATATCCTGGTACTTCATATAAAGAAAATGATTGCCAAGCCCTTTTGCATACATCTGCATGCTGCAAAATTGTGTTTTAATATATCCATACATTGTAATGTAAATACGGAATCTTCATCTTTTCATTACAATGCTCCTCTTAAAGTTTATATACTAGTATTTGAGCTAGCATCAACAAAAATTATTCTATTAGAAGAATTGCTAACATGGACGAAACCAATCATCTTATATTTTGCTGACAATAGAAAAATCACCTGTAATTTTCCTCATTTCATCACTTTAAGTAAATTGATTCTAGAGAAGTCTGAAACTTGTGCAATAGCTTTTTCTGGTTGGCTCATAAATCACCAATGGTGGTTTCATAGAGTAGGTCTCTGGCCTGGTTAAATTATACAGCCCTTTGTAGATCTATCCTTTCCAAAAAGTTCAGGAGTTCAGCTGAAAGCCTGAGAACAATTACCAGGAAATAAAGTTGGGCTGAGCTATGTGGTTTGTGTGGACACTGGTAATGATACCTGATGAATCTCAAATTGACAAGTTGGTTCCTTTCCTGGAAGCAACACCGTTGTAGTGTTTATGACACTTCTTGTGCTGATTGAATGATCCTGCCACAACTATATTTATGCCAACAGCATTTATCATTCAGACATTATGAAAGGATAGGTGGCGCCAGCATAGCAGGCTGCCGCGGTTTTGACAAGCTCTCCATCAAGCAATTAAATTTTCACTTCTATGCACTTCACAAAGTCGATCTACACTTTAAAACTGAAGATTGTGATCCAGAGAAGTACTACAACATGTATATGTGGCGTTTGTAAATGCTTTTGTGTAACGAAAGACATGGTAAAATTTTTAGGGTTGCTCTTTCATGTGATCCACTTGTTGTATCAAATGAAACTGTACAGTTTGTCAGTAATTATAAATATTTGGGTGTTGTCATTGACGATAAGCTGAACTTTAAAGACAATTTACATCATGTCTATGTCAAATGTATAAAGAGACTGCACCATCTAAGAATTCTCTATAATATGCATCTAGATAGGAACATCTTGTCATTATTCTATAAGTCAATTGTTGAGTCTGTAATGAATTTTGCTATTGTAACTTGGTATGGATCATCACACAACAAAGATCGTAATAAGCTTGTAAAGATAATCAGAGCAGCTAGGAAAATGGGTGTAGAAACAAGAAATTTAAATGGAATATATGATGAATCTTGTTTGAAAATGTTGACAAAAATACTAAAAGATGAAAAGCACCCACTACATTGTAAATTTAATTTCTTGAGATCTGGTAAAAGACTCTGTGTGCCAAAACATCGCACCACTAGATATGCTAATACATTTGTAAATCATGCCATCAAACTATACAACCATAAATCTAGTCTGTGATCCTTTGTATATATATCTACTTCAGTATTATAATTTATTCTTGTCATATCATATTTATTTATTTGCACTGCTTGGTGTGCTTGTCTATTTATGCCAAATTGAGTTTCATCATGTACATATGTTTATTGATGATACAATAAAGTAATATCTTATCTTATCTATCTTATCTTATTATGCACTCTTGTAAAGATCAGCTTCTGGCTCCAGAATATAGCACCTTGTATAGACTCTGGTTCTTCTTTGTTCTCCGTTCTTTTGTCACCCATGCACTGATGACGTTTTGATGACAGGCTTGCAGATGATGATATGCCATTATGTATACTATGGACCAGCTATACATGAGCCATATTTGATCTGCCAAATGAGTGTAAAAGCTCACAGAAATATGTAAGCATAACCATTGGCATTGCTGTGAGGGAGGCTAAGGATGTTATTATCATACAAACTATGTTTTGTAGAAGGTGGCATTAAGTGTGAGCTATAGTGACTACCTAGCTAAAGGCTCATCTGTGTAGATATTCTTTGCCTTTGATTGTAGAAAGGCTGCATGTGTGTCTAATTGAATGTCTTAACTGCTATGAGATGGAAAATAAAATCGAAATTATGTATTTCACAAAATATTGATTATCAAGCCTTTTGAAATCTCAGTGTCAGAAACTATTTCTTTACCATGCATGGTGGTCTATCTTAATATCCACACATCTGTATCATGGAAGTTCATTAATCACATCCAGTTCATATCTCTTTTTATCTTTACTCTACTTTAATTTCTTTCAAATGCGTTTTGAAAAATTCACATTCGTGCTTAGCGTCAATTGAGTCTTTAGTGATTTTCCTCATGGTTCATGCTGAGCACTGCCTGGCATACTGATTATGATATAGGGAGCGTAGTTGCAATAAGGTATATGCAGTGCACCACTGCACTGGTTATCAGCCATATTTTACCCGTTGCATAAATGTAGAAGCTCGCAGAAATTTATAAGCATGTCTGACCAGAGCTGTTTTTCCGTCAAACTTTTCATAAAAATATCTCAAGTCGAAGCACAGTAAAAATTAATTCTTTCCCTTGCTGTGCAAAACGCACTTTTGGTCTGTATGTCATACACATCGAAGCAACACCCTGATGTTTTAAATACCATGATGTGATAGATAAACAAGACTAAAAGCAAACAGGAAATGGTCACGGTTGACTGATTTTTGGCACAATGACACTGACACGTTAATGTATGGTAGGACATGATCCATCGTCAGTTTACAATAAGTAATTGGTGCAGCAACCAAAAAGTGCAGTACAAAAGACAAAATCACCTTGTGGCCAAGGAAGATAATGTTGCTAGGAACCCGTTACGAGTCTCCAGTGAGTTAAGGTAAACATTTAGGCAAAATTACCATAAATCTGAACTACTCAATTTTCTGTGAACTTTAAAGGCACAAAATAATAATTTCCTTCAAATATTCATGAAAAATAACATATTTTGCCTCAGGCTGGAAATATTTGTGCTTTCATGCAATTTCAGTCACCCACCCCCGGAGCCACGCTAGAACAGCTATAACAAAACAAATTTTTTATATTGTTTTTTGAGGCCTCCAAAAAAATTATCTGGAGGGGAAATTTTGAGATAGCCCTTTTTTTGGCAAAAAACAGGAAAAACGTTGTTTCCCCGCCAAAAACAAGGCTGAAATTTTGGCGGGAAAACCAGTTTTGCTATATTTTGGTTCTTTAGGCCTTAGAAAACAATATTAAAAATTCGTTTTTTATAGCTGTTGCCATAGGGTGGCGCCAGGGGTGTGTGCCAAATATGGCTATTCATAGGCGTATAATGCCCTGAAATGGCATAAAGGTTAAACTATTTCCGGCATAAGACAAAAAATATTAACTTTCATGAATATTTTAAAGAAATAATCATTCTGTGGCTTAAAATATCACAGGGAATTAAATAATTTGGAAGTTTGGCAATTTTTCCCTTAATTTTTACATTAAGTCACTGGAGGTCTTTAGACTTTGTTCATTCCCTCCACATAGCAGCTTCAAAGCATCGTACCAGAGTCTAAATATCTGAGCTATAACATCAGTATCGATTATACAAGACAGTGTCTTAGAATCCTCTTCATTCCTTTACTCTTTTTTTTTGTCTTTTTGTCTTTCATTCAACCATCACATCTTCCAGCCACATACACACAAAATATTTGATAACACACTTGGCAAATCAAATTTGTGGTGAGCCTTCCACCAATGATACAGGTAGGGCAGCAGCAGCAGCACGCATGGACAGACAAAAGGGGAACAAAGTTCCCATGCAACACCTTCAAGTTTTCGGGGATTACTGTATGAAAATGAACGATGAGAAGACTGGGAGTATGGCACATACCCTATACATGCAAGGATGTCCAGGCAAAGCCTTTCACTTGACTTAGAATAGACTGGATACAGCCCTCCTACATTTGAAGTCCCATGTTCTTGGGTAAGCTTAGTTCCAGCAGATGGACTTGAACCAAAGCACATGAAAGCCGGTATAAACAAGAAAAGCAATCTTAACCGTTAGGTCATTGGGGATCGAACAGGGGGGGAGATCAAACCTGGTTCTTAGAGGTTAGCTACTACTGTGCGTCATGCCCTTTTCACAATGAGTATATTAAATCATTTTGCCAATAATTCTTAATATTTTATTGCAATTTTTGTGTGTGAAACGGGGGTAGCACAGGGGCAAAATATTAAATATTAATTTTGAACATAAAACCCAGCCTATGTCCTTCTTGTGGGTGAGAAAAGGTTTGATGCAAGTTTTTGTGAATGGGCACCTCATACTTTGGCTGGTTAAGGCAAAGGGGTCCATGAATTTATAGTAGGATTACGAACATATTATATGCATTGACTATGGTTTTGTAGCCACAGAAAAGAATTTTACAAAAAACAAATACCTTGTCACCAAGGAAGGTAATGTTGTTCTGTACCCATTAGGGGGGTTCAGGACTTGTTGTGCCATTCTATATAGAACTTTTAAAGCAGAAGTCTAATGTCTGAAGTACATAACATGGGTGTATACAAGAGAGTGTCTTGAAGTCTATTTCAGTTTAAGCATTATGTTGTCCTAAGCCACATAGTCTTCATGTATTTTTATACTCTTTATTCAACACTCTCATCTTCTTACCATACTCCACACACAATATTAAATAACATACATCTCATTGTAATAATTTTACAAAAAATTATTTTAATAGTTAGACATATTACAGCCCTGCAGGTATGAGATAAAAAGGTTCAGATTGGTTTCATGACCTGAATTTTTGCACTGGTGTACTGATAGAGTTTAATAGGGGAAGCATTGTTATTCATGTCACAGAGATCAGAAGTGCAGTTTGCCACTGGGCCTACTGGACAAAACTGGTATTAAAAAAATTGAAGTTTGCTGAAACTCATGTGCACATTGCAACTCTAGACTCTGAGGCCATCTCTTCAGAACTATATTGTGATAACAATTTTTTTTTCAATTAACAATCATTCAGTTAGACAAATACCAACCCAAATAATGGTTGCAATCTGAATGTTACATATTTGTCTTCATTTAGTGATGGACCACCCAAAATTTTAAATAAAAGAAGTATTTCAAAATGCCGGTAAAGCAACAGAACTGCAGCATTACTATACAGTATACATGATTCACAGCCGTTCTTGTCTATGTACAATGCTTCCATGTATCAAGACAGTGCTACTCAGAAGAACATAAGTAGCTTTTATGAATATTTCACCAGATGTCCGATACTTAGGCTGGGGTAATTCCCATTGCTATGAGAGCAAACCTTGTCAACCTGTCACCATCAATCACAACTCTAAGCCATAACAGTAAAGAGGCTGATGATCATATGAAGCATGTTTGTCTGACTGTCTCAGATGTCAACACCAACATATCTGAGATGATGTCAGTAATTATTTCAGTTATTGCTACGTTGCTGTCATATATAATCATATATGGTTAGCAAAGTGACCATCAGTTTGAAATAAATCTTTGGCAATTCAATTGTAATTTTCAAACAGTCAATTTTACTACAAGTAAATGAAAAATATATTATGCAGTGTGTTTAGTGAATAAAGGCTGATACGCTGCCCCGTGATATTTATCTTTTTCTTTCAATTTCAAATTATTAAGTTTTCACTACTGAACTGATTCTTTTTGAAAACTTTGCTGACAGGTTTTATCAGTCAAATTGACTCTTCATTTGCAAAGGTCAACTCCTGACAAAGAAAGTTTCTTTTGTTCTGTCAGATTTTTCTTGTTCTGTTCTTTCTGTTCTTTTACCGCCCACTGATGTGGTAATTGGTCTTTGCAGATGTATCATTTGAAAACATTTGGTGCCCATCCTACACTGAAGATGATATGGGTGGGGATTGATAGAATTTCTGGGAACCATATTTGATATGTCAAACGACTGCAAAGGCTCCCTTCGATCTTCAAAAGGATACACTAACACAGTTATCAAGGAGGAAACCGATATTTTACTATTCTGCTGGTGGCACAAAAATCCCTGAAAATGGATAGCGCTGGAGCGTTGGGCCCATAGTGTGCAATGGGGAAGACACTTGAAAGCTGGTAGGAGTCATGACATGATAATTGCAATATAAGAAAATGTTGTTCGGGACAATGAGGGGGCCAGATGGAGGAAATGGAGGAAAGGAATATATTAGATGGGGGCAAGTGGGGACAAAAGGAGGGCAAGCAGGGATAAATGAGATAAAGCACGCACAAGAAGGGGAAAGAGGGAGGTAATTGTTGGGGTAACTTATATTATGCAGGAATTAGTGGAAGACCATTTCATGTCGGGGCTGGGGGGGGGGTTAGGAGTCCTTTTTTTAATAAAATAAAGCTCTTACAATTCAAAATTACTCTTTTTTGGTATTTGTCAACCACTGGAAAAGAAAGATAGCTTATTCAGAATCGGCACTCCACTAGTATTTGCAGACATGGTCTTTAAAAACAGTGTGTGCCTAACCATCTGATTGTGATAAGCGGAGAGTTTTATAGATTAGAAATTGACGTCTTATGTGGGCAAAATAATCCAATCTCTATTTGACCACTGTATTATGGAAAATAGCCAAATTATTATATCCTGGTACTTCATATAAAGATAATGATTGCCAAGCCCTTTTGCATACATCTGTATGCTGCAAAATTATGTTTTAATATATCCATACATTGTTATGTAAATAAGGAATCTTCATCTTTTCATTACAATGCTCCTCTTAAAGTTTATATACTAGTATTTGAAAGGGCATCAACAAAAATGATTCTATTAGAAGAATTGCTAAAATGGACGAAACTGATCATCTTCTATTTTGCTGACAAAGGAAAAATCACCTGCAATTCCTCATTTCAGCACTTTTTGTCCATTAATTCTAGAGAAGTTTGAAACTTGTGCAATAGCTTTTTCTGGTTGGCTCATAAATCACCAAAGGCGGTTTCATAGAGCAGGCCTCTGGTCTGGTTGAATAATACAGCCCTTTGGTGATTTATCCTTTCCAAAAGGTTCAGGAGTTCAGCTGAAAGCCTGAGAATAATTACCAGGAAATAAAGTTGGGCTGAGCTATGTGCTTTGTGTGGCCACTGATAATGAACCCTGATGAATCTCACATTGACAAGTTGGTTCCTTTCCTGGAAGCAATACCGTTGTAGTGTTTATGACACTTCTTGTGCTGATTGAATGATCCTGCCACAACTATATTTATGCCAACAGCATTTATCATTCAGACATTATGCTTCTCTTGTAAAGATGAGCTTCTGGCACCGGAATATAGCACCTTGTGTAGACTCTGGTTCTTCTTTGTTCTCCGTTGTTTTGTCACCCATGCACTGATGACGTTTTGATGACGGGCTTGCAGATGATGGTATGCCATTACCTATACTATGGACCAGCTATACATAAGCCATATTTGATCTGCCAAATGAGTGTAAAAGCTCACAGAAATATGTAAGCATGACCATTGGCATTGCTATGAGGGAGGCTAAGGATGTTATTAGCATACAAACTCATGAATTTGTCTTCAGCGTATGTGTTGTAGAAGGTGGCATTAAGTGTGAGCTATAGTGACTGCATAGCTAAAGGCTCATATGTGTAGATATTCTCTGCCTTTGATTGTAGAAAGGCTGCATGTGTGTCTAATTGAATGTCTTAACTGCTATGAAATGAAAAATAAAATCGAAATTATGTATTTCACAAAATATTGATTATCAAGCCTTTTGAAATTTCAGTGTCAGAAACTATTTCTTTACCATGCATGGTGGTCTATCTTAATATCCACACATCTGTATCATGGAAGTTCATTTAATCACATCCAGTTCATATCTCTTTTTATCTTTACTCAACTTTTATTTCTTTCAAATGCGTTTTGAAAAATTCACATTCGTGCTTAGCAAGAATTGAGTCAATTGAGTCTTTAGTGCTTTTCCTCATGGTTCATGCTAAGCACTGCCTGGCATACTGATTATGATATAGCGGGCGTAGTTGCAATAAGGTATCTACAGTGCACCTCTGCACTAGCTATCAGCCATATTTTACCCGTTGCATAAATGTAGAAGCTCGCAGAAATTTATAAGCATGTCTGACCACAGCTGTTTTTCCGTCAAACTTTTCATAAAGATATCTCAAGTCGAAGCACAGTAAAAATTAATTCTTTCCCTTGCTGTGCAAAACGCACTTTTGGTCTGTATGTCATACACATCGAAGCGAGACCCTAATTGTTTTTAATACCCTGATGTGATAAACAAGACTAAAAGCAAACAGGAAATGGTCACACTTGAATGATTTTTGGCACAATGACACTTGTTTATAATAGGAATAAACTGTATAATTGATTTTGGCCAAAAAAAATATTTTGCAATTTATTAGCAAAAATGAAGGAGGACTTTTGTTTTTTTTTTGGTCAGTGTATCTTCTAACTGTTCTGAAACGTAGAAACATATTCATTTAACCACAAGTAAGTCAGTGGATATGAAAGACATTATTATTGTGGAAACAGAAATTATTTTTACACAGATATGTCATTATATCACATATCAAAACAAGCAATTAATTCCAATTTGCCACATTGTGTCAAATTAGAAACTTTATCTCATCCTCGATGAAAGCGTATTTTTAAAATTTCAATTTCAATACTTGTGACAGTTCTGTAGAATTTGACACCTGTTAATTATTCTAGGATTTCTCATTTTGTACTGGATCTAATATCCTTTCTATTTCTGTGTCCTACATTGAATTTCTTTTTGTTGTCTGGTAGCATTTTTTTTCCGTTCGACTTTATCAGAAAATATCACTGCAGAGCTAGATAGGCAGAGTGTAATGATCTTGCTGGTGTACTGATTTCTTGACTGGCCTATGTGGCAGAGTTTCAATCACTCGGGGGGGGGGGGGTATGCAAGGTGCAAAAAAATGTTTAATCCACAAAAAGAGCCTAGATTTCTGTCTTTATGACCGCCTTTGTGCCTGATATTCAATCAAACTTTCAGATTAGGCCCCTGATTAGGCCCCTAATATTTGAAGAGTCGAAGACTATGTACAGGAAAGAGTCCTTCCAACTTGGCATAAAATAGGAAATATGAGGCCAATCTTTTCAACACGGGGCCCGAAATGCCGCCAGTCTGTCCCTGGGTGTACATAAAATGCAGATGCAGGTTTGCCATTACAGTAGGATTTCATAATTTCTTAACCTACCCTTGAATTTTCCCTGATTCCACAAAAAGTTTTCCTTTATAAATTTCTGATATGACTCTACAAAGAGAAGAATGCCTCCATCCACATAATTATGAACTACACTGTTTGAGCGCCACTGCTGTTATGCGACTTATGCCACTATGTTGGGCTAGTGCATTGCCATAACCAGCACACTAGTACCATAATTACTGTTATCATACTTCAGGATGACTTGTAAATGCAAATTTTGCTAAGTAATGCATTTTTCAGAAATCACTAATCACCTTAATTGACAGGCGATTGTGTTCAGTGGAACAATGTCTATAGTGTGGTGATTGTAGTGCCACTCAGACAAAACAGAGTACGTGTGTATCTTATTAATAAGGGGAATTAAGAAGAAAATGGATATGAGAAATATTAGAAATATGATACACTTCAGGGAACAAAGGACGAAAAAGGAGTGAGAAAACTTGAATGTCAGCATATAATATTGAATGTATTTCCATAAGGGACATGGCAGTGCAAAATTAATAATGTGTATCAGGCTGGGAAAAACAATAAGCTCTTAATGAATACCTAAAGAAAATGTGGCTTAATTCTTGCAATAATCTTTTAATGTGGCAAATTTCCTGTAACTGTCACTGCTAATTGGACTTTTTAAGAAGGTGCTAGATTTTGGATTGTTACAGTAGACAAACTTCGAGTGCTTACAAGTGACTGGTTTCAGAGTATCAATGAGGTCACTAAAGCTGTTGCTTCAATCTCTACCATTGTAACTGGTGGCTCTTTCACTGACTCATAGGACTTCTAATGACATGTATAGATGCAGCAGTGACCAACATCTGGCTCAGTGACATGCATCAGAGCAATGCTAAGTGAATGGGCAGTAGAACAGTTGTCATATGAAGTGCAGTCACTGAGTCATAAATCTGACCCATTTGACAATAATCATTGCTCTCTTCATGAAAGATGTGGTGTTGACACAGTCAGTCAACATGAAAGCTTATCCATCTGAATTGCGATAGTGAGTTATAAATCATGGCAGAAGTGCGACGGAATTATATGCATGCTTGTGTCTAAGCAGGGTTTTTGTGTATAAAAAATTTAGTAACCTGTTTGATGAACAAGGGAGCTACACAAGAAAGCCAGGGGCATCCCTCCATTGCATAGCTCGTTTACACTTGCCCTGCAAACAAGTTCAATAAAATTCTGAAGCATTCTAATCCTTCACAGCTTTTTCTGGCCTGAAATATCTATAGTTTAGATAATTGTTTGTGTTTTTCCTCAAAGAAATATTTGGAACAACAAACAGACAACAATTAAACATTCAAACATAGATACAATTGCTTTGAATATCTCAAACTGTGAATTCTGTTTGTCACACCAGAGGAAGATTAATCTGTTTGTTATAACTTGTGGTCAGGATGGCCAGGAGTAGCAGACACCAAGATCAGCTGGGGATCAGTAGCATTGACAGTGGTCAAGCTCTGTTGATTGCAGGCCTGTTACTCAGAGAGACAGGAGTGAGGTCACTGGTGAATGCTATGACACCTATCACACAACATGGTATGTATGGGCTATGAGTCAGTCACACGTTTATGAGGTATCAAAGTTATGGTCACTTAACATGGCAGGGATAGGGCTGTGATGTCAATAACAGCCTAGAAGTATATTGCATGTAAACACTCGAAGTTCGTCTACTGTAAGTAATACCTTGGGTTCTCAAACAATCATAATATTCGCAAAATATTTTGTAACAACTTTCTCTAATTCCTTAGTTTAAATGTAAGAATGTTGTGCAAGAATAGAGTTCTCTTTGTCTCACTTCAGGAAATGAGAGCAAACCTGTCAGGTTGATATATGGTAGGACTTGATCCATCTTCATTTGACAATAATTGGTGCAGCAACCAAAAAGTGCAGTACAAAAGACAAAATCACCTTGTGGCCAAGGAAGATAATGCTGCTAGGAACCCGTTAAGGGTGTTTAGACTTTGTTCATTCCCTCTAAATAGCAGCTTCAAAGCATCGTTCCAGAATCTAAATATCTGAAGTATAACATCAGTATCTATTATACAAGAATGTGTCTTAGAATCCTCGTCAATTCCATAACATTATTTTTGTCTTTTATTCAACTATCATATTTTTTGCCACATACACACAGAATATTTGATAACACACTCAATAAATAAGATTTGTGGTGAGCCTTCCACAAATGATACAGGTCCAAGCAGCACACATGGACAGACAATAAGAGAACAAAGTTCCAATGCAACGCCCGCAAGATTTTGGGGATTACTGAATGAAAATGAGTGATGAGAAGACTGGGAGTCTGGCACATACCCTATTCATTCAAGGATGTCCAGGCAATTCCAGAAAAGACTGGATATAACCCTCCTCCATTTAAAGTCCCATGTTCCCGTGTGAGTTTAGTTCCAGCAGAAGGATTTGAACCAAAGCACATGAAAGCCGGTAGAAACCAGAAAAGCACCCTCAACCGTTAGGTCATGGGGGAACATTGGGGATCAAGCCCAATGTGCTACTGCTGTGCTGAACAATGACCTTTTTACAAGGAGAATATTGAATCACTTTCCAAATAATTCTTAATACTTCATCGCAATTTTTGTGAAGGCATTACTTATCAAGCAACTGTTTCAGGGCTGCTATTTGTTACTATGTGACAGCTATCGTTTTCATGTAACTACGAAGGGCGTTCTGAAAGTTCGAGGCTACTTTTCATATGGAAACTTATTTTCAATCTAGAAATATGAACTTTCCCCAGTATAAAATTCAGCATATTTGGAATGGATTTCCAAAATTTTGGACAATTTGAACATTTTTAAGTCATTCTGTGGTTGCCATTGGGCAGGTAACACTGAAACCAAGGATGCCAAGAAATTGTGGCTGTGAGAGACTTCTCTCTGTCACTTGTATTAGTTAGATTGACAATATTTGACACAAGAAATATGGTATTAGCTTCTAAATATGCTTTCAAGCACACTGAACCCATGTAGGAAAGCACTCCTGCATGCCAGATTTGGCGAGGGAAATTCAAGAGGCAAAGGTGTGTTTCCATGACTAAATAAGGACTTGTGAAAGCATGGATTCACTAGTATGAACAAGAGACCAAGTCCAACAGTTTCAGGCACTGGAGGAGAAAATGCTTTGTATGACCGAAATTCTTTCACAGAACTTTGTTTGGAGGACTTCCAGGAACATTTACTTCAATGGGTCAGGTGTACACTCCTGGGCAAAAAATTGGACCATCCTAGAATTCGACTTCATTTCATTAGGCTTTGATTTTTACAGGATATACACATCGGATAAGCTTCATTTCCTGTCAGTTAATCAACAGAAGCATTTTCTCTGTATAAAATTCCTTTTCCTCTTGATTTTTTAAGCAGAACAGTTTCTTGGCTGCACTTCTTGACGACTTCATGCACTTCAAACTGTGCATGTTTTCCCATTGCTGCTTCAATGATTTTCGAAGCACATGTGTGTTACCATATTTTTGTCATCTTACATCTACATCAATACAACGCAAAAAATCACAATTTGATTGATATCTATATTTTGTCCCAACCAGAACATAGTCAATACATTGTTGCATAGCAAATACTAATGGTCACATTCGCTTCGTGGGCATTAGCCTGTCATAGTGGAACAGCATATTTTGCACCTTATCTACAAGAAAAACCTTCCAAATGGTCTGCAGAAGGCCCTGATGCATTCTCTTTACATACTTAGGAGCTTAGATGATTTTTGATCCCTCCGCAGAGTGCTTGAAAAGGGCTCACCACACCATTATTCCTCCACTACCATGTTTGACATAGTCTGGATTTCAACTAATTTCAGAACTTGCGGGCTCATACTGATGTGAATCTAAGAGGGTGCAAACCCAGTAACATTTAGGAGCTTCGGAAAGCAGTGAAACGGCGATGGGAAAATATGCACATTTTGCAGTGCACAAAGTCGTCAAAAAGTGTAGCCAAAAAAATGTTCGGCTTAAAAGGTCAAGAGGAAAAGAAATTTAATACTGAGACAATGCTTTTGTTGATTAACTGACAGAAAATGAAGCTTTTTCGATGTGTATATCCTGTAAAACTCATAGCCTAACAAAATTAAGCCGAATTCTAGGGTGGTCCATTTTTTTTGCCCAGGAGTGTATGAATCAATGCTTTTGGTGAGCTTGGGAGTATTTTTTAAGACTAATATTATATTTCTTGTGTCAAATATTTTCAATCTCACTAATGCAAGTGATAGAGAGAAGTCTCTCACAGCCAGAATTCATTAGCTTTATTGGTTTCAGTATTATCTGCCCCAAGAAGCTGAACTTTCAGTTTCCATTGCAACCACAGACTGACTTAAAAATGTCCAAAACTTACGAAATCCATTCCAAATATCCTGTGAAAAATTCATAGTTCTAGATTGAAAATAAGTGTCCATATAAAAAAAGCCTAAAACTTTCTGAACGCCCCTTGTACAATTCGATTTGGACAAACACATACCAAAGTACTTGGTAATTTGACTTTTTCATTTCATGACTGACCACTCTAAATTTTAGACAAAGGCCATTTTAACTTTCACGATTAAGGCATTGTCACAATATCAGGCGCTCATTGTAGCGGGGCAGGTATGTAAAAAAATAGTGCATTTATACATAGAAGCATGAAACTTGGCGCACATGTGCACTTAAAAAACATCTATACAAACATATTTGGATAGGGAGCCACTTCAGATTTAGCTTAGGTGGCTACTGGCAGCCATTTTCCAAAATGGCGGTCAATTCTTCTATTTCAATGCTTTCTGTGCAGTTCCTCCAAGTAGAATACATGTAAATATTGTTTTTTATTGCTTCTCTAAGTATTCAGTACATTACTATAACATTTTTGGTAGCCTTGGTCTATTTTCAGTCTTGTTGGAGTCCTTTTTGTCAAAAATATTGATTCAAACACTGGATTTTGCGGTTACGGATCTCAATAAATCTCAAAATAAATTACATATTTGAATTCCTTGTAAAAAGAGCTTTCAAATGAATGGTGGCATCAATGGGTTTCGTAAACTTGGTACACAAATGGAAAAAATGAAAATAAAATGATTTTTGAAGATTTTGTTGTTTCTTTAATTTTGACAAAAAATTCACAGAAACTATTGACCATTCATTTGAAAGCTCTTCTTACAAGGAATTCAAATATGTAGTCTGTTTAGAAATTGATTGAGATTCCATGAAACTACGGGAAACCGCGAAAATGATACACTTTCTTCAACAGTTCTAACAAAATGGACCCTGACTACCCTAAAATTCGTCAGTTCAATCCAGAAATCAATTGATAATGTTCTTTATATCTGTAGAAGGAGTAATGAGCACTGTTTCGATACTTTAATAATATAGGCACTTCACAGAAAGCAGGAAAATGAGATTTTTTCTGCATAAGAGTCCCAGGAGAAATCCAGATCATTGATACCCTGAAGAACATAAGTGGCTTTTACGAATAATTTGCTAGATGTCACTCAGCTAGGCATGAGTAATTTGCGTTACTGCAACAGCAACCCTTGCCAATCTGTGACCATCAGTCATAATACTGAAGCCATAACACTGATCAGGGGAATGATCAGATAATGCCAGCTTGTTTGAGGCCTAAGCACATTTTCACAACCTATGTGATTCCAGTAATTAGTTAAGTTATTGCTATATTACGAACATATATACACTACCCTCCAAAAGTTTGAATACACCCGCAAAAGTGAGGTTTCTTTAAAGAAAAAAACTTCTTTTTGAAAGCAATTTTTATTTTATACATACCATCACACAATATCACAGCTCACATTAAGGCTATTAGTTGTCTTGGTTTTGTACTTTTAGGTCATTTTGGTACAAATTTAAATATTTTCTTAATATCCCAATTTTGCTTCTTTATTAAAAGTTGTAATTAGATCTTAACCATAGTTTCTGACCACAGAAAGACTGTTTAGAAAGTAGACTTTGACCACTCAAAACTACAAATTTTTGATTATTTCGGGCCATTATGAACTACACTCTTGCTCATAAATATGGAATATAGGCATATGTATAAAACTGAGTAGAAATTTGTTCACACAATTTCAAGATAACAACTGCAAACAGACTTCCAACATTTTTTCTAGATAAATATGGGTCCATTCAACATCACAGAGTGAAAATTGTATGAAATTGGAGAAAATCTTGAAAACTGGGCTTAATTACGGAAATATCGAAAAAACATAAAATATTCCAGATTTTTGAAGGGTTGAATACATGGAATATTGTTGATACATGAAAATAATCGTTACCAAAAGAATAATTAGCGTCAAAATGAGTTAGTAACTTAATTTATATTGGAAATAATACCCTCTAGGGGTAATCAGGACCATGATCTGAATGGAACACCCCATTTTATTGTGATTTGAGAATTTCTTTTTTTCTAAAGGGACTTAAGTTTTGAAATTTTAAGGGATAGAAGGTAGAGGATGAATATCTTGGATGTACAATTTCATTTGGCGCCAATGATGCTAGATTTGGATCCGATCAGGGAATAATGATTCAAGAATTTTGAAAATTTCTTTAAATTTGAAAATTTTTTGGACTATGTAAACATCAGAACCAGTTTCATGTACAGAAAAGTACACCCATGAAGAGTTCTTCCAAATGATATCATGACTTCAGCAGAAAAAAATTTTGATCGCTCGCTATTGACTGTTTGTCCTATCACAACAGTGTCAATTTAGTACTCCAGTTGATGGTAGCCAAAAAACTGTAAATCACTGAATCGACTAATAGAAACCATTGCAAAAGGTCTTCCTTGCAACTTGCAAGTGCGTCACACATAGGCTGGATTAAAAGAGACTTTGTATATGTTAGCGGTGTGATTCGCTATTGTGGTGAACCTTTAATATTGAACGATGTAACGTTCGATATTAAAGGTTCACCACAATGAACGATTTCCAGCCAGAACAATAGTCTCATTTGGTGAAAATCTCCTTTGGTGTACTTTTCAGTACAACAAAAGTGGTTTCTAATAATCACAGAGTCCAAAAATTTCAAAATTTCAAGAAATTGTCAAAATTCCCTGATTGTGATATTTCCTGACTGCGTCCAAATCAAGCATCATTGAGACAAATGAACTTGTGCATTCAACATATGTATCTTCGGTCTTCTACCCCTTAAAATTTCAAGTCAAAGCTCTTTTAGAGAGAAAAATATTCACAAATCATGAAAAAAAATAGGTGTCCCTTTCAAGTCCAAGTCTAGATTACCCCTAGTGGGTATTTTCCCAATATGGACTATGCTACTAACATATTTTGACCCCAATTATTCTTTAACTGTCATTTATTTTCATGTATCAACAGCATTTCATGTGCAAAACAACCCTTCAAAAATCTGGAATATTTGTTGTTTTCTCAGTATTTCCATCATTCACCCCAGTTGCCAAGATTTTCTCCAAATTCATAAAATTTTCACTCTGTGATGTTGAATGGACCCATATTTATCTAGAAAAATTGATGGAAGTCTGTTTGCAGCTCCCATCATGAAATGGAGTTACCAAATTTCCACTCATTTCTTTTACATGTGCCTATATTCCATATTCATGAGCAAGAGTGTATATCCTTTAAAGCAGAAGCCTAATGTCTGAAGTACTTAACATTTTGTTCATTATACAAGACATCGCCTTGAAGTCTTTTTCGGTTAAAGCATTATGTTGTCCTAAACCACATAGTCTTCATACATTTTTTATACTCCTCATTCAACACTCTCATCCTATTACCATACTCCGAACAGAATATTAAATAACATACATCTGATTTTTTTGCAAAAAAATGTAGTTTAGAGTTAGACATATTTCAGCCAACTGGTATGAGATAACAAGATTCATGTCCTGTATTTTTGTGCTGGTGTACTGATCGGATTTCATAGGAGAAGGGACCATGCATGATAAGGAAGGGAGGTGCACTCTGGATGAAGGATAAAAAATCCAATAGGGAGAATTGTTAAAATAGAGTTCACAGAGATCAAAAGTCCAGTTTGCTACTGGGCCTACTGGACTGGGTCCTTTTCACAAACACTATGCTTGACAAAACTGGTATTAGTTAAAACATCAAAGTTTGCTTAAACTCCTGTGCACATAGCGACATTGATAGAGGCCATCTCTTCAAAACCATATTATTGTGACTACCAATGTTTTTCAATTCACAACCATTTAGTTGGACACATACCAACCAAATAATGGTTATAATCTGAATGTAACATATTTTACTACATTTTGTGATGGACTACCCGCAATTATAGATACAAGAAGCATTTCAAAATACTAGTAAAGCAACAGAACTACACTCCCTTTCAGCATTACTACACATTTATTATGCATTATTCACAACAGTTCTTGTTTTTATACAGTGTCTCCATGTATCATGACAGTGCTACCCAGAAGAACATATGTAGCTTTTATGAATATTTCACCAGATGTCCAATACTTAGGCAGAGGTAAGTCACATAGCTATGAGAGCAAAACCTTGTCAACCTATCACCATCAATCACAATACTTAAGCCACAACAGTAAAGAGGGTGATGATCATACAAACATGCCTATCTGACTGTCTGAGATGTCAACACCAACATATCTGAGATGATGTCAGTAATTACATCAACTATTGCTACGGTGCTATCATGTTCATGTATAATTGTATATGGTTAGCAAAGTGATCATCAGTTTGACATAAAATCATAATTTTTTGGCAATTCAGTTGTAATTTTGAAACTGTCAATTTTGTTAAAAGTAAATTAAAAAAATATTATGCAGTGTGTATAATGAATAAAGGCTGATACACTGCCTCATAATATCTATCTTTTTCTTTCAATTTCCTATGTTTGCACTTACTGAACTGATTCTTTTCTACAACTTCGCTGACAGCTTTCATCATTCAAAGCAACCCTTAATTTGTAAAGGTCAACTCCTGACAAAGAATGCTTCTTTTGTATTTTCAGATTCTTCTTTGTTCTGTTTGGTCTGTTCTTTTGCCGCCCACTGATGTGGTAATTGGTCTTTGCAGATGTATCATTTGAAAACATTTGGTGCCCATCCTACACTGAAGATGATATGGGTGGGAATTGATAGAATTTCTGGGAACAATATTTGATATGTCAAACGACAGCGAAAGCTCCCTTCGATCTTCAAAAGGATACACTAACACAGTTATCAAGGAGGAAACCGATATTTTACAATTCTGCTGGCGGCATAAAAATCCCTGAAAATGGATAGCGCTGGAGCGTTGGGCCCATAGTGTGCAATTGGGAAGACACTTAAAAGCTGGTGGGAGTCATGACATGATAATTGCAATATAAGAAAATGTTGTTCGGGACAATGAGCGGGCCAGATGGAGGAAATGGAGGAAAGGAATAGATTAGATGGGGGCAAGTGGGGACAAAAGGAGGGCAAACAGGGATAAATGAGATAAAGCATGCACAAGAAGGGGAAAGAGGGAGGTAATTGTTGGGGTAGCTTATATTACACAGGAATTAGGGGGAGACCATTTCATGTCGGGGGGGGGGATAGGAGTTGTTTTTTTTTTTAAATAAATAAAGCTCTTACAATTCAAAATTACTCTTTGTTGGTATTGGTCAACCACTGGCAAAGAAAGATAGCTTATTCAGAATCGGTACTCCACTAGTTCTCATAAGTAGTATTTTCAGACATGGTCTTTGAGAACAGTGTGTGCCTAACAAACTGATTATGATAAGCTGAGAGTTTTATAGATTACAAATTGACGTCTTACGTGGGCAAAATAATCCAATCTCTATTTGACCAAGCAATTCCGTAAACTCAGATTTACAGATTTGACCCTTTAGCAGCTTGTGTAGCCCTACCATTATATCTCAGCTATTTCATTGTTCAATAGGGATGTGGCCAGGTAATAGGGGTATCAGATAAGCCACCAACCAAAGCTTTAAGTGCAACAGGAGCTGAGCTACGTCCAAAATATCAGCGTTTCGGACGTACATCACACGATGTACGTCCGAAACACTGATATTTTGACGTAGCTAAGCTCCTGTTGCACTTGGAGCTTTGATTGATGGCTTGTCTGATACCCCTATTACCTGGCCTCATGCCTGGATAGCAATGAAATAGCTAAGGTATGGTGGTAGGGCTACACAAGCAGCTAAAGTGTCAAATCTGTAAATCAGAGTTTACGGAATTGCCCCAGTGCTGTATTATGGAAAATCGCCCAATTGTTATATCCTGGTACTTCATAAAAAGAAAATGATTGCCAAGCCCTTTTGCGTACATCTGCATGCTGCAAAATTGTGTTTTAATATATCCATACATTGTAATGTAAATAAGGAATCTTCATCTTTTCATTACAATGCTCCTCTTAAAGTTTATATAGACTACTAGTATTTGAAAGGGGCATCAACAAAAACGATGCTATCAGAAGAATGCTAACATGGATGAAACCAAACATCTTCTATTTTGCTGTAATTTTCCTCATTTTAGCACTTTTTGTACATTGATTCTAGAGAAGTCTGAAACTTGGGCAATAGCTTTTTCTGGTTGGCTCATAAATCACCAATGGTGGTTTCATAGAGTTGGTCTCTGGCCTGGTTAAATTATCCAGCCCTTTGTTGATTCATCCTTTCCATAAAGTTCAGGAGTTAAGCTGAAAGCCTGAAATCAATTACCAGTAAGTAAATAACACAGGGTTGAGCTATGTGTGTGGCCACTGGTAATGAAAGCTGATGCATCACACATTGACACGTCAGTTCCTTTCCTGGAAGCAATACCTGTTGTTGTGTTTATAATACTTCTTGTGCTGATTGAATGATCCAGCCACAACTATATTTATGCCAACAGCATTTATCATTCAGACATTATGCACTCTTGTAAAGATCAGCTTTTGGCACCGGAATATGAACCTTGTGTAGACTCTGGTTCTTCTTTGTTCTCTGTTCTTTTGTCACCCATGCACTGATGACGTTTTGATGACGGGCTTGCAGATGATGGTATGCCATTACGTATACTATGCACTGTGCACTAACGAGGGGGGTACCCTCGCCATCAGGGCAGCCATTGAAAATCTCCGTTCAATGTAATTTTTTTATCATCCTGAGCTTATTTCATCAAAGCCAAAGCTGATTTTTGTCAAGCATGCAGATTATATGTTAAACTAACTCCAGGGCACATCTTCTACATGTAATTAGTAACAGAACTACCAGATTTTGCCCTTGAAATATATCGTAGGGGTGAGGGTAACCACAAAAGCTTCTCGAGGGTAACACCATTTTCAAATATTGTCATGGCGAGGGTACCACCTAAAATTACTGTTGTTGAAATGTTTCTTTTTTTGCAGTTCAGTGATCATAACAGTGTGATATAAACAGCAATGCAGAGATGGTAGGATTTATTAGATACATTAGACATTCGTCAACCAAAGTGGATCTCACAGGTCCAAAGGATCTATGATCAAGATAAATGTGTGTATGATTTTAAAAGAAGATATGATTTTTAAATAAGCAAGCATCAACCACCCACAATGTTAGAAGTGCCCCCAAGGCTTTAGTATGCCTATCTTGAAAAGTAAAATATACTACTCTTTGTAGGTGCAATGCAGTTGAAGTGCAATCCTTGCAACAAGCTCTGATTGTGCGCTGACTGCTTATTAAGTCTAATTAAAAAAGGGGCAACATCTCACTTGATATCTATCAGATATTGACTTGATATAAATGCAGTTAGGGAGTATTTAGTTCTTGCAATGTATAAGCTTAATCAGCTGGTTGGTCCTATGTATTTATAACACTTGCACGCATGGTGTCATAAATAGCTTGCTTTTGATAAATATATTATATACAGACTGAGTGCTCAACACTGACATCCCATTGATTGTTCTGAAGGATCGTGTCTCTTCTTATGTTATTAGTTGGTATTATCACTTGTAAATAACGCAAAATTACAAAAATTCTGAAACGAAATGTTGCATGCATTTCCCCTGTGAAACAAAACACGCCAAAAAAGGTAAGGACAGTGGGCCTAGGCCTACAAGTTCTACCATTTCCTAGCTTCAGTAGCTTCACGAAGTTCAAAATTTGGTAAATGAGATTAAGGTCTGAAAGAGACGCAGGGGCTGTAAATCAGTCCACACAGTCACTCAGCAGTCATTTTAAGCAATGTATGTATACATTGTATAAACCTGTTGCTTCTGAGGGACTAAAGCGGCCCCAGACCTCATTAGCACATGCAGAATCTGAAGTGGTTGAAAACATCATTACATCACCACTTAATGAAAGTGTACGTCTTCATGACAGAAAATGTCTTTGAAAAAGTCCATAGTTATTGATATTTTGAGAATAGTATTTATAACAAGCATGTAATTGTTCACAGAAAGTTTCACTGTGGATGGTACTACTATTCAATATTCATGGTTCAGACAAAATGTGTCAGATTGATGATCAAGTTTGAGCCAGTACAATAAAAGTATGAATAACTATTTGATGGCAGCACATGAATGATGCAGAGACCTGGGAGTGATTAAATTAAAAACATGATAAAAGCATATGACTGACTGGCGAGAGCACCCATGTCTAGTGATAAATAAATTGAGCGCATTTATTTACAACTTTACTATGAACATATCCGAATTAAGTTATGTTTCTTTTTAAATTCACTTTAAACCTTAGAATATTTTATACAAACAGGAAAAAAATTCCATAAGGGTGTACAACAGTGCATCCTTGAGAAGTTAGGCAGATAGATATATAAATATAGATTAGGGTGGCCCTTAAAAAAAAAAAGTTTGAAATTTATATGGGCCACCCCCTCAAATGATGCCTATTATGGTAAAAACAGGCTGTGAGAAATCTCATTCAAATCGGTTAACATTTAGAGGTGGCCCACGGGCCTTGAAATTCTTGCATTTCAGTCATGATTCTGTGCGTTCGCCGACCCGCGGTATTGTATAACTAAGCCAATTCAAATCATACAACAATATAATTAGATTTTTTGAACAGGGCTCAGTGAGAGCTTCATTTTGAGTACCAACTTGGATGGTCTATGACCATTATTTAGGAACCTCAAGAACCGTACGTCATGAGTTCTTTTCAAAATTGTTTGTGTTGATACATGACGGCTCCGAATTCAATCTGGAGCAATAATTCTTTACCAGACCTTGTAAAATGGACTACCAATGAGGGCAGCTGCTTGTTCTGATCACTGTTAAAGGTAAATTATGAAAAAAACCTTTCACAGTCTGGTGTAGGAATAATTTCATGAAAGCTGTGATGATTTTGAAAAATGTATGTAAGGAGTCAATGTGTCAATTGTCAATGTGTTGGTTTTACAAAAAAATCACTGCAGGATCTAATTTTCCCATATTCTTTTATCAAAATTGTATGATTTTCCAATAGGAAAGTTGGTGATTCTTGTCCAATGGGGCCAGGAGGGTTACTTCTGTGTCAAATTTAACAGCATTTCTTTTTATATTTTTTTTTCACAAATTTGGCACTGATTTGAATCTGGTTGTTCATTACTACTGACTGGCAAGTCTCTTGTCAAGTTGTACCATAAAAACAGCTAGACCAGTGAGTGACATACAGGTTCTCTTCAGGTCTACCTAATATTTGCAAGATATTCTGACATGAAATTATTCACATATTATAGAAAAAGGCAAATTCATTAACAACGGCATCATTACAGGAAAAATTCAAAGGTTGACTTTGATATAATTCCCTAAGAATGCATTGGGGGAGTGCTGTAAGCTCAGTTGGGAGTGGTCTGGGTTTTCAAAAACTGGGTTTGATCTAACATTGGCAATCAATTGAACCCATGTTCAATTTTTTACAGCAGTTTCAACCATGCTGTTCATACTTATCCTGTCCTAGTGATTAGCCTACCGGCCACATAAATGTGGGATATAAAGCCCTAAGCATTATATTATGAAAGTGTTTTAATCTAAGGCTAAAACTCTCTGCATCTGCTCTCTTGCACCAGATAACACTCCGTTAATTATCACCTGCCAAAAGAACAAATCATCTGAGATTAAAGGGAAGTCAAGCGAACATGAGGATTTCAGCAAATTTCAGTTGAACATTCCAAATATAAAATCATCACAGACCATCCAAGTTAGTACTCAAAATGAAGCTCTAATTAAGGCCAGTTCAACCATGCCATTTATTTTGTTGTATCATTTGAATTGGCAAAATAATACAGAACCGCGAGTTAACAAAAGAAGAGAATTACGCCAGAAACATAGAAACTTCAAGGGCGGTGGGCAACCTCTAAATATTAACCGATTTGCCTGAAAATTTGCGTGCATCATTTTTTCCATAATTGGCATCATTTCAGAGGGTGGCCCACCAATATTTCAAACTTTTATTTTTTACTATGCTTTTAAGGGCCACCCTAATATAGATCAATTGATTGATTGGTTCATGGATTGATTGATAGGCAGAATTGATGTGTGCGACTGCATGTGGCATTTTGTGGCCACTGTGGAAGTCTGCAAATTCTGGCTTTTACTAAATTTTACTAAATTCGACCAAAATAAGTGCTATATTATTGTAAAACTAATGTACTGTGTGTAAAAAAATAGAAATCTAAAATTAGAACCAGTTTTAAACCTATGTGGGCAAGTTATACAATAACCAGTTAAACTACAATAATTCCCTCTTGCATAGATTTGACTATGACTTCAATATGATATTTAAGTATATGACAATATTAATATATCTGATATATTGGATTTGTTACACACTGTTGTACTAACGCAGACATACTCTTTCAGACCATTTGATGCCTGGGCACTGCCTGGGCACTGCCTGGTCTACTGATTGTGATATACTAAGCGTGGCAGTGCATGTGAAAGCATATTGACTTTGGTCAGACATTTTTTCTGACGGAGAGAAAACTCTGGTCAGACAAATTAATGTTTCGTCAGACAATATAATAACTTTAATATATAATTTTTCAAATAGTTGATATGCGTTTTAAGGGAATATTGTTCTTTGATATTTAGAGGTGGTTTTGCCACATTGCAATTAAGTTTCTAGAGGTTTTACATGTACAATTCAATTCAACATCAGAGAGGATTAACATTTGATATGGCTATCTCTGAAGAGATTTTTTGCCAGTAAATTTGTCTGACCTGAATTTGAGAATGGTCAGACATTTGCAGAAAGTGCCAGTGTGTCTGACATGGCTGACCCTGTCTACAAGTTGACCGCCATTTACTGCCACCTAGGGTGCAAAATTCGCTAGCTCTTGTGAGCGGTCAACAGAATTTCGATCAGTGGAAGAAACCAGGACAGTGAGGAAGAAACCAGGACAGTTCCTAAATTTAGTGATGGTCTAGTTTATTTCCAAAAACTCTGCAAGTGTCTGCTTGTAAATACCAGAATGAGTTGGAACTATTTTCTATCATGGAGGATGTATACATTGTAGTTCACATATATTGCCAGTATAGAGGGGGCCACTTGTGGCATGGATAAGACATTTTGCTGAGTGTAACACAGCTTTTATGAAATTGTGAATTATACTGTTGTCCTAGTACATAAATCTCCATAAAGTTATAGAATAAATACAATTGAGCCTTTTTGATATCACAAAGTAAAAACATCGGCTTTGTATGGACATGTGAATAAGTGAGAAAGCATTCTTTTTGGACCCTTTTTTGACCACAATTTAACATGCACTAAATGGCATAAGTAGATTGAATACCATCTAACTTCTGATGAGTAAAATCATCCCTTTCACAGGCAAAGTGTATGCTAAAGTTTCAAAACTTTATTTTTGTCTCATGATTTCCAAACATTTTCATTCAAAGCAGTGGACTGGATATTTGCCAGCAACCATGCTCTGTGAAAGTAGTTTGGCGTAGTAATATGGACAGCTGTTGTGTGACCTGATCTGGTGATCTGTCCAAAACAGATCAAATTATTGTTGACCCAATTCGATTTTCCAGGGACTGTCAGCATTCTTCTGCAACTTGACAGTCCCGAACAGAGACAGTGGCTGACCATTTTTGCACACGGTGAAGCGTAGTTGCAACAAGGAATCTATGCTGCATCACTGCACTAGCTATCAATCATATTTTACCCGTTGCAGAAATATAGAGGCTTGCAGAAATTTATCTATAGGCGTAGACACCATTGGCATTGCTTTGAGGATGGCCAGGGCTGTCATTTCTAAAGAACTTATTTGTTTTGTCTTCGGCAGTAGATATTTATATGTATTCTGTGCTTAAGCCCAAAATCTCGAGGTTCAATTGTGAAAATATCCTTTGCCTTTAGTACAAAAACTCTGTTTGTTCTATGAAATAAGAGAACTCCTGTTATGTGTAATTTCATCAAATGCTTCAAAATTGACAATTCATAATGTCTTGTAAAATTGAGGATTCTTACCGAAAACCAAAAATATCTTAAGTAATACAATGATATCTTGATTAGTTTTTCAGAAAAAAATTTATGAGAAATCAAGGAAATTTCAAATCTGAGTTTTTCAGAAAAAAATTCATGAGAAATCAAGGAAATTTCAAATCTGAGCGTAATCTGATTGGCTCTGACATACTATTGGATTGAGGAGAATTGGAACTCTCCAGTAATATTTTTCAGATTTCTGTTACTGAATAAGGACCAGAGATATGGTCAGTTGAAAAATTGTTAATATTGTGGATTTTTTGACTTGACAGTAAATTTTGTGAGTCATCTTTTAGCAATTTGACATTCACTGAGTGATTGAAACATTCAAAAAATTTTCCTTTTGGCATTCATGCAATCTTGAGAAATCAGATATGCAATGCTTCCACTGCTTGCTAAATGGTTGGAAGCTATGTGTGTAGTGATTCTGCAATGCAAAACTGTCTTGCGAGCATTATTTTTCACATGACACACTAAAAAAACAAATTTTATAGTGAAATATCCTAACAACAAATTGCAATGGAAAAACATTTTGCTTGACATTTAAGTCCATTATATAACCTATTTTCAAAGTTTTTGGAGTAGATATTTCACAACTTAATTACCTACCAAATGCATATATATAATGACAGGGGTTTAATTATATCTGTCTTAGTGTAAATAAGTAAATAACTTCTTGATAATATTGTGCCAAATTTATTATCATATGCCATTGTATGCAATTGGCTGTGTAAGTAGGTCTCCATTATATTAGACAATGCCTACATAATGATAGTACCTGTTAATGCTAAAAATCTGCAGAAAAACAACAAAAAACACAAAACATGTTAAAGAGGAGGGCAAAAATCAAAAATGATTTATTGTAATAATGCAATGTTGAACAGTTGAAGGAAATCACAATCTCTATCAACTATAACTTTCTTCATAAATATCACTCAATAATACTTTACCCCTAAATGAAAACACTTATGATAAAATCATCTTTCGTGAAACATCTAACATCATGAATCGCTTTCAATGAGCAAGCTTTTAAAACAGTTAATGATGATTTGAGTAGAGCATGTTTAATAATTAATGAATGACTTAGAATCATTCGGAATAAGCATAATAGTATTATTTCAAATTACCTTTCACCGAATAACCATCATATTAATATGAGAACATTTTCTCCAATGAAATTCAGGAATAAAATGTATGTCGTTCCATAACCTCGGCAGAATTTTTTCTCACATTAACATCAAATTTTTTCGTAAAAGAAATTAAATGAGCCATCGAAATGCTGTAGTGGTTTGGCAGTTTACAAGAAACTTACATGTTTAAGGGTAATGAGTATACACTCTAAAAAGTGTCGGGACAAAATTGGTTTTTTAAATTCAAAATTAAAAAAACCAAATTTCAATGCAAAACCAATATGGATTTAAAAAAAAATCCATGTTGGTTTTTTGCATTGAAATTTGGTTTTTCAAAAAACCATTTTGAATCTAAAAAACCAATTTTGTCTCAAATTTTTTAAAGTGTAGCCTGGTGACCTTACAAAAGTAAATCTCTACATAAATTTTGTCAAAAGCGTCGCCTTGAATTAAAAGGTATTTCATTGTTGTCTAAATATTTCATACACACAACATATGACAGTCTGTTATGACAACACTTCCAAACCCTTGTAAAATAAAAGATCTTTGACAGTTTATCGTTTAAACAGAATGCAATACTAAATAAGCTATTTTCAACTCAAAATATCTATTTTTTGAAAGTATTAACATATTCTATCCAGATTACGTCTAACAGTTCTACATTTTGTTGGCATCAACATCACAAACGCTTAGGATTTTGCTAATTTCAGATTCTTATTTTTTGACAATTTTTTTTACAAACATCACGTAGTATACAATTTTAAAGACAATTCTGACATCAAGGACAGTTTTGCATAATAACTTGTAATAAGGTACAAATGAGATATGGGGATATCTCAATTTTGCTATTCATCAGTATAGGGCACAGCGATGAGACTGGTAACTGTTGAAAATGGACCCCTGCCTGATTTTCAAAAGGCTTGCGTTGTGGAGGTGACACATCAAGGAAAGCAAAGTATCCTACCTAACATATGTTCCAAATTGACCTAAAATATATGAATGTCATAATAATAAATTGTGTAGGTTTTCCACTTATTTGTTCCTGGAACTATCACTAATATAAATTGTGCAAAATTGGAAAAACATGAGTCACAAAGATATTTTGGCTTATCAGAATATTGGCAGATGAGAAAAAATATCAAAATATCTTTAGTTTGAATGAGTTACAGGCAGTTTAATTACCACTCGATTCTGGTCATTCACAGTTTTCTGTGAGGAATCAATGCTTTCGGCAACTATGCCTTCGGGTATCAATTTTGTATTTACCAGTTTATTTTGTATATAAGTGATAATAAAAAAAACCTGAATCTGAATCTGAATCTGAACCGGGCACTTACTATGTTTGATTTATTAGCAGTGTGACGTTCCGTTGTTTCCGAACCAATTTTGTCGGATTAACTAAAATGCTATGTATTTAGTGGACAATGAACTTCAAAATAACATACTAATCAAATAGCCTGTAAAGATCAGCATTGCCATTGCTCAGTTACCAAAGATTGTTGTATCCAATACTACTTGTTTCATTGAACGTTAATGATCACAAATTCTCCTTAACACATGATGGTAATATAACAAGGAGTAATAAGGTTTGCAGAGTCAGTCCCATCAGAAAGATAAACCTAAAATGACTGAAAATAATTGAGCATTGACAATGTCACCTCCATTGACGAAGCACTGATTGGCATAAAGTTATATAAATCTACAAGCAAATTTTAACGACTACTACTTTCCACAGCATGTGACTTCCATCAAACAAAATAGGACATCATGGACAATGTGCATGACATAACAATGAACAGTGGGTGAACGAAAAAGGCAGTGGCACGGTTACAGCCATCAGTATCGCAAAAACAGTAGAGGGCACTGTATCTCTCCCGCTTGTTGTACCAGTAGCGACATCCGATGGATGAATTAAGTCCAGGTAATAATCCTTGTTCATAGCATCCTCTAAGAATGGCGAAAACCTGATCTGAAAAACATTTTAAATCAAGATGACCTTTGAAATGTTCATGAACAAGAGATCATTGCAAATTAAAAACATAGGCTGCGCAGCAGCAAACCTTCAGCGAATAACACATTAAGAAGATTACATTACATCATAAAATTGGCGTGTTTACCAAATTCCGTATATTATAGGTATGCAACAATGGTCGAGTAATGGCGTTCTATTATCTGTTATTTGCCTGCTGCCCTGCGATCTACCTGTGTGCTTGCCAGGGTTTGTAAAAGCAGGGAAAGGCCTTATTATACTAATTTACTTATATTATGGTACGGTTTTATGCATGTACAAAGTTGTTCCAATCATTCAAAAAGTGTTAAATACAAGTCAAAAAGCACTGCTACATTTTATAGGTGATACGTGTAGGAAATGGCATTGCTGTATATGCAATAGTGGGCATGTTATGGCTCCAATAAGAAAATAAGTATTTTTAATATTTTTTCTCAATATTACAAAAAGGATAGAATATGTATCAGTCAGACCATGAAAAGGCACAACTAGACCACATAAGTCATATGTGTACCAAACTTTATCCATGTACATGCAATAGTGACCAAGTCTTGGGCGAGAAACAAAAAATTAATTTTTTCTCTTTTTTTTCAATATTTCAAATAGGATTTAATATTTTCCATCAGACCTTTCAAAGGGCACAACAAGATCTTATGGGCCATGTGTGTAGCAAACCTTATCCATTTACATGCAATAGTGACCGAGTCTCAGCCCAAAAAACCAAAAAATACTTATTTTTCTATTTTCGTAATTTGGGCAGAAAGTATAAAATATCCATTAATGAGACCATCAAAGGCACAACTAGACCATATAGGCCACATCTGTACCGAATTTCATAAGTGCACATGCAATAGTGACTGAGATTTGGCGCGGAAACGAACAAAAATAATTTTTATATTTTCTCAATTATTTCAAAAGGTATTGAATATCTATCAATTAGACCATCAAAAGGCACAACAAGACCATACAGGCTATATGTGTACGAAATTTCATCCATGTACGCTCAATAGAAGCCGAGTGCTGGCCCGGAAACGATCTATCCGCCCGCCGCCCGACCGCCCGCCCACCCGCCCCGCCCGCCCGGCGGACGGACAACATTTTTACCCAAGTGATTACAATACCTTCTTCGAACTTCGTTCGCTGAAGGTAAAAAGACGGGCTTTAATGCATGGCTATAAATCTGGTGCCAGCCAACACACAATCAATTTTCTTCCACTGTTCCTAACATTTCAGATCGTTCTGTCAGTGCGGAAAGGTAACTTGAAAGTAAAATCGTCTTCAAATGTGAATTGGTCGAAACGTCTAAAAAAGGAAGATACGCCCATCTACATCACATCTGTTGTCGAAATATGTATAGATTATTTTTATAAAACCAAAGAAAAAAGAATTTCTTTTTGCTTTCTCCAAACACAGGGATTCTTTCACCAAGCGGTCAGGTAGATATGGAGAATTAATGACCACTCATTTACTCAATGAAGGATTGCAGAAAACTTACTGGATTTTTTGTCAGGATCCTGCCTCTGGATAGCACATACTGTTTCTTTGGATGTGCAATTTTTCAAGTCAAAAACATCGTGAAAGTAGTAGCCACAGTCAGGGTCATCAGTGCTGTCGCAGTCATAGCACCTCAGCCCCCAGGCTGAAACATGAATTGAAAAAGGTTGATAATTTAGGACTGAATTTGCATTCTTTACACTCTAAAAAATTTGAGACAAAATTGTTTTTTTAGATTCAAAATGGTTTTTTGAAAAACCAAATTTCAATGCAAAAAACCAACCTGGATTTTTTTAAAAATCCATGTTGGTTTTGCATTGAAATTTTGTTTTTCAAAAAACCATTTTGAATCAAAAAAACAATTTTGTCCCGACATTTTTTAGAGTGTAGCTTCTGAAAAAATCCTTCTTGAGTCATCACTGCAAAAAGTAAGATTCTTTATTACCATACTATCTTATAAATGTTCTGAAATTTAGAAACATGTTCATTTAACCACAGGTAAGTCAATCGAGATGAAGGACATTATCACTGTGGAAACAGAAATTGTTTGACACAGATATATCATGATTTCACATATAGAACCAAGTAATTAATTGTAATTTGTCACATTGTGTCAAATAAGAAACTTTAGCTCGCCCTCCATGAAAGCGTATTTTCAAAATTTCCAATTTCAAAACATGTGACAGTTCTGTAGAATTTGACACCTGCTAATTATTCCAGAATTTTTCATTTTCTACTCGATCTAAATTTCCTTTCTATTTCTGTGTCTGTCATTGAATTTCTTTTTGTTGTCTGGTATCATTTTTTTTCCTGTTCGACTTTCATTCATTCATCAGAAAATATCACTGCATAGCTAGATAGGCAGACTGTAATGATATTGCTTGTACGTACAGCAAATGCAGATGCAGGTTTGCCGCTACAGTAGGATTTCAAAATTTCTTGACTAACCCTTGACTTTTCGCTGATTCCACACAAAGTTTTTCTTACGTTTCGCAAGTTTTTATAAATTTCTGATCTGACTCTAACAAAGAAGAGAAGAGTGCCTCCGTCGACATACATGTATGAAGTATGCTGTTTGAGCCTCACTGCTGTTACGCGGCTTATGCCAATATGTTGGGCTACTGCATTGCCATTATAACCAGCACACTAATACCATAATTACCATTATCATACTTCAGGATGACTTGTCAATGCACATTTTGCTAAGTTATGAATGTTCAGAAAACACTAATCACCTTTATTGACAGGCAATTGTGTTCAGCGGCACAATGTGTATAACCTAGGGATTGCAGTGCCACTCAGACAAAGCGGAGTATATACTTCTCTTATTAACAGAGGAATTAAGAAGAAAATGGATATGAGAAATATCAGAAATATGATGTACTTCAGGGAGCAAAGAAAGAAAAAGGAGTGAAAAAAAACTTAAATGTCAGTAGATAATATTGAATGTATTTCTGTAAGGGATCTGGCAGTGCAAAATTAATTATGTCTATCAAGCCGGAAAAAAGTTGAGCCCTTAATGAATAACTAAAGAAGATGTGACTTATTTATTGTAATCATCCATTAATGTGGTAAACTTCTGGTAACTGTCACTGATGAT